>JANRGW010046887.1:3591-35446 GCA_024733675.1 Psilopsiagon aymara
AGGAAGCAGAGACAGGACACCTGACCCAAACTGACCAAAGAGGTATTCCATACCACAGCACGTCATGGCCAGGATGTTCCACACCTGCAGACCACCTCAAAATCGTGCTGCAATTCTGCTGCTGTCTGAAGCCAGCCAGAGTTGAACTTGTAGCTGTTATTTAAAAATGGTAGAGAAATGCTAAAGATTTAGCTATGTCAGTCAAGTAAAAACATTTAAGTGCCACTCTTGTCTTTATAAAAGGTTAGACAAATTGTTGCTCCATTAAAATACAAATGTAAAGTGCACTTAAACACTGACCAAGTTGTTACGCTGATGAAACTTAATTAAGTGTTGTCCAAGAAATGCAACATGCTGCAGAAAAGCTCAGTCACTGAGACACAGCCAACATTATTCATGCATTAACCAAATGCCTAAACTGGACTGTTAAAAGACATTCATTTTGTCCTTGTTTTATTTGATCATCACACCAAAAAGGAAAATACTTGTATACTGGTCCAAAGAAAATTTCAAAGAATAGCTTGAATTGCTACCTGTTTTGTTTGGGTGTTTTTGCTACCTGCAATACACATTGCAGAAGATTTTGACTTTGTGTTTATTATTATAAACCTGTGGTTCTTCCCTCCTTATACTTGCCAGCGAAAAATACCTGGTATTTGCAGTCTCTTCCCACTACTCCCCCAATTAAAGCCAAGCTTCATATGCAAGAAGCTTGATGTTTTTAATTTACAAACAGATCGTTTCTTAAATGAATGGAAACAATACTTTTAGTTACATTTCGCAAACACAAAAATCTGCCAGGTTTTCTTTGCTCCTATAATCACAGAATCAAGAATTTTAGCACAAGTAATCCAGCAGATCTGCAATTTTATTCTCTTCCCTCCTTTCCCCCTACTCCCAATTCCTTTCCCACTCAGATAGCCTTTAATGAGCTCTCACCATTTGATGACTGCAGAAGCCTTATATCTCTTTAATAATACATTGTAACAGCTGTTCTAGGGAAGGTGGAACAGATTAAACTGAAAAGGTTTGTAAAGGGTTTTCTTGGGCAACCACCAGTTTTGAATACACCCGTTTAGATTTACAAAGTAGCAGGAGCAAACTATCAAACTACTTCTTATTATAATTTGCTCATTTACACTTTAATGAATAAATTATTATGCTATATCAGTTCTGTTCTGCTGTCATGATAAAACTTGCATTTATATAACCTGTAATCAGTTTCACTATGAACACAAGGGAAAAAATGATTCTGAGATGACAAGCACAAATTTTTTTTTACATACTGCCTGGATTTGAGGATTTCCAAATGGCTTGTTGCAACATGCAAAAGAGAAAGTACTATTAGAGGTGTGTCTACAGCAATTTTTACTGTGCTGAGAACTAGAATGGATGTGCCATCCACATTTCACATTCCTGAGCTATAGCACATATTTTGCTTCTTGCAATTTACTTTGCTGCTACTGTTTTGTTAGAAGAGAAAAAAGAAAAGGCTTTTTTATACCTACACAAGATAAAAAAATGGATTTCAACATGAGATCAGTTAATCCCAGCAAGCCTGAGATGTTTTGATAAATGGTCCGCATGCATTTTTTTTATGTAGGTATTACTCTCTCCATTTAAAGTTTTTCAATGTCTACAAATAAAGGCATTAAATATCACTCTTCCTCACCCTTGGGAATCTTTTACATCCTTATTTTTCAGGTTTTCAGTGAAAGTAGAAAAACTATATGAAATCTCACTTTGTTTTCCCCTTCATAAACCACTTGCTGGTTCCCTTCTTCTATTGCTGATTAACTGTTATGCAAACTAGTTGACAAATTTGAAGTCTAACTTTAGAATATGAGGGGAAAGGTATATAACTTTCTGCACATCACACTTAAGTCTTTCACAAATGGCTCACAGTTTTTTGGGTTTTTTTGGTTTGGGTTTTTTTTCCACATTCTCAACATCTCACTGTAGTTGTAGCTGTGGTAGAAGGAAGTTGAACTGAAAAATTCAGATGTATGATTTTGCCAGCTTCTTTATAGCACAATACCATGGTACTCTTTATGTATCCAACTTTTTCTCAGCATCTACCTAACCTCTGTGTCATATTTACAACTTCTCATGACCACTAGGTTCAGAAAAGAGCTTCAGTGCCAAGGACAAGCAAGAGCTGGAGAAAGAATGGGAAGCCCAAGTAATTCCATTGATGCAGCCCTCAGCCCTTTACAAATGTGAATTTATCTCTAAAATATTTCCATGAAGTAACAAAACTCCCAGTCCTTACACAGATCCCAGAAACCCGGGACTTGCCCCACCTACAGCTAGGGATGATTAGGAAGAAACAAATATGTGGAAGTTGACTACATGCACATACTTGTCAACCACAGAAAACTTAGTTGATTTCAAGATAGAACTTCTGAAGGAAGCTTTACCAAACTGAGACAGTAAGTAGCCTTAAACATTTCCCACATTCAATTTTTTTGTAAGGACTCAAGCAACTCCAGCAGCATCTTATTTGCCATTATCCTATGAACAGACTTTCCTAACACTGAGGTGATTACAAGAACTGGTAAATTTCCATTGATGATAGTTCTGACCTCCAGTTCAATAGTATCCCAGTAAAATATTTATGTTAAATTCTAGTCATACCAATATAATCTCATTCTATTGTTTCTTTTCTAGCTTAACTTGTATTATAGTTGCCAAAAATTGTTAGGCCTAAAACTATAGAAAGACAAAGAGATAACAAGATATTTGCTATTTTTTAAACTTTGCTTTAGTTTGTTCGCTTATGCATAGCATGGTGTCAGAATCTGAGTGCATGCATAATGCTAATATATAACTGGCAACTTTTAACTATTAGATTTTCTTAGATTTTCAGTCTTTTTATTTAATTTCATATGCTTTCTGGAAATTTAAGATATACTATCTAAAAGCAATTGATATAGAGTAAAAAATCAGCTTCTTTGGAAAGTGAATGCTCCATTCTGAGCCTTTTGTTTCGTTTTGTGTTTGGGTTTTTTTTTAATTCAGAAAATGTTGACTTGCTCAGTTTCAAAATACTAATTGTAACACACAGTGCCAATTCATGGAAATAGAGAGAAACAACAAAGATTTAGAATTCAGGCAGTGGTTGTTCCACATCATGCAGCAAACATTCTTTACTTAAATTCTGTTTTCACAGATTCTTTACTTAAATCCTGTTTTCACAGCAAGTAACATTTCAGTGATTCAAATCATGTCAACTGCTGCAGCCTTGAGAACAGAGGGGTGTAATAAATGTTTTCAATTTGTCTGCACTGGTTTAGCTGAATGGAAACATCAAGTGGAGTTTTCACATTTACAATGAATATAGTCAAAGAATGTATTTGTAAAAGTGCATATTTGAAATATGAAAATAAGATCAAAAACAATGGTATGACCATTGAGACATATTTCGAAAGAGGGCTGTTCATTTTACTAGACCTGAAGGCTACTGCTTATGTGCAAGTCTCTCTAGTATTTTAATAATTTGTTTTTCTGTGTTACATTGATTAACAGCTGGCAGGCTCTTTCCCATTTGTTTCCAGACAAGATGTGTCATCCAGTAGTGAGTAATCTTTGCTTTTTTCATTCAATTCTTTGAAAGAATAGCCTTTGAGAGCCAGGGACGGGACTATGGTGCCAGGCAGAATTAAATTGGTTTGCATAGCTGCCAATTTGGCTGATCCCGGAAATTCAAAACAGCAAACATGAAAGAAGCTGTCTTATCTTGAAATTGAAAATTGAAAGGTAATATGGGACCTATCTAAGAACACAGCATCAGTGTCTGAGGCACAAGGTAGTTTTTTTCTTTTGTTGACAATATTTCATTAACCATACCCAGTGTATGTTAAAGAGTAATTATTTACACCAGCAAAGTATTTGTGCTACATGGAGGAAATTCTGGTTTTAGACACAATCTTCCACTCGGGGTGCACAGACTGCATCTGCTTGAAACATTTCTAAAATTTTCAGGACCAGCGCAGCCCTATTCCTTGGATGCTGAGGACGGAAGCTAAGTGGCATGAGAAGTCTAAGAGCTTTAATGCAAGGAGTAATAGATTGGCTAGACAAAGACAATCAGAAAAGAACACTGTCATGGTTTAAGCCCCTCACCCAGTCAGCCACACAGTTTGCTCACTCACTCCCCCCACCCCCCCCCACCAACTTTCTTTCCCCTGGCTTAGGGGAGGATGGGGAGGAGAATTGAAAAAATGCAACTCCCACAGGTTAAGATAAGAATAGTCCAATAACTAAGGCATAACACAAACCACTGCTGCTACCACCAATAATAATAATGACAAGAGAATTACAAGGGAAAAGAATACAATTGCTCACCACCTACACCCAGCCCGACCAAGCAGTGTACTCCCCCACTTCCAGGTCACTGCCCTCCGTTTTTACATCCTAGGCATGACGTGCTATGGTATGGAATACCTCTTTGGTCAGTTTGAGTCAGGTGTCCTGTCTCTGCTTCCTCCCAGCTTTCCCTCCTCCCTGGCAGAGCATGAGACTCAGAAAGTCCTTGGCCAGACCAAAACGTTCTAAGAAGTAACTGAAAACATCGGTATTATCAGCACTGCTCCCAGGCCACAAGTCAAAACCACAGAGCTGCACTATCTACCGAGAAGGAGAAAAATGACTGCTACTGCTGAACCCATGACAAACACGAAAGCCTGTAGAGAAGCAATGGATTTGGCTTACTTTACTTGATTATTTTTTCAGTAACTCCAACAAAATATATTTGTGGATGCAAAGCATAGCTTGCATGTATGCTGTTTGTTGTAGAAAACTTGCTACTAAGTGCTCCCTTCAGAATATTACCTTCGTAAGGATCCACGAAAAGAATATTGTGAAACCTGTTCAGCTGCAACAAACTTCTTTCCTTCTGCTCCCAAGACTGGCAGAGGATATGTTTAAATTCGATGATGTGCTACAATTTGTAAGATCACCTTAGCAGATCATAAGAGGGCTTAAATACTGTAAATTTCCTTAGACAAATTTATTTTCATCCTTCTGAAAATATTAACCCTTTCAAATAATTTAAACCATCAACTATTATACTTTTTGCCTTTTTTCTGCTACTACTTTAAGATCTTGAATGTGAAATTCCACATAAAACCAAGAAAGTAACACTACTTAAGCTACAGAGTCATTCTTTGATAACACACAACAACCTTAAGTTATTTACACCCAACTTCAGTCAGATAAATAACCTCCGTTCTTTGGAAATTGGTACCAAAACCCACCCCCCTGGATACACTCTATCTCAACCAATTCTTACCTCTCTTGTTCTTCGAGCAATTCTCACTATTTTCGAGTTGAAATATTGCTGGTTTTTAAAACCATAATATTACATTACATTGCAAACTTTTCAAGCATCCACATATTTATATCTTACACTCAGTCTATCTAAAAATACAGAATTCAATTAATGATTAAATCTCAATTCTGCAAATTAGACTGTATTCAAATGTATAATACCAATATACTTTTATGCTTTTATAAAAACAGACATAAATATATGTATATTTCAGCGTGTGTGAACAGTAACAATAAGCACATAACAGTAAAGAGTATGTACTTATCTGTGTACACATGGATGTAGATATGTGACTGGGTCTGCAAATGCATAATCATCTATACTCCTCCAAAATTTCATAACAGATTAACATTATGAATATTTAGTAGTCATGGATACTCAAGTTATTATTCTAATTTCCATTTTCTACTAAATTATTGATACCAAAACCAGATGAGACTTCCTGTTTTCCAAACCAAGCACATATGATGCTACTTTATGTCAAGTTCATGACAAATATTCTATTAAGAATAATTGAATGTGTAGCTGGAATATGTGCAATAATTATTGTTTAATGTCTATAGGATTGAGTTAGTATAGAAATTCTCCATTTCAGAACAAAACAACTGCTACAGGACTTTCAGAAATGTGATTAGATGGAAATTAATAATATGTTTATTTGTATATGATTAATCTAATTTGTCAAATATTAACAAAAAAGTTAAAAAGCTGTGATATAAAGAAGAAACACCTGAATATGTACTGGCTATCCTAAATATGTATGAAATACAGTACATAACCACAGGTTTTTTATTATTTCTATATAAACAACAGAATCTCTTAAACAACTCTAACTTCCTCACCTGCAGGAGCAAGCTGCACGTTTTACATAATCATGTGCCCCCGTAGCGTCTATGTTAGACAGTGCACTGTGCATTAAGCATTAAAAATATTTTTACCTTACTTTCAGGACAACTGTTGCAATAATCCTAACTAAACGCTTTCTCTGCAGAGAGGTAGATGGAAAAAAAATAATAATAAAAAAAGGTGCAACAACACTGCTAACACCTTTGATCATTTTACGTTGAGTGTGCAAAGATTTCTACCAACACATCACAATAGGAAACTGTCATGACTCCATTGATGCCCAAAAATACGTGTGTGGGCAGAAAGCACTCCCCAGTCACCCTGCAGCTTATATGAGCTCATAAGGAAAATTAATGATAACCTGCTTATTCACTGGCAGGGAATTTATGGGTCTGTCCACAGTGAGTAAAGATAACTTCTGTGTTACTCCTGCTTTGAAGATCAGATAAGGAAATATTTGTTCACATATATAAAGCTACATGAAATTAAAACATCAAAAAAAACCAATTACCTGGAAGTAAGCTTGGTAGCCCGGGTAAAGAAGTTGCAAAAGGACAGACAGCTGCTAAAGTATCTTTGTATCACCACCTTATCTTCCAAGATTTTGGGTTGGGTTGAGTTAGGGGTTTTTATGAATACCATATGAATAAGAGACTGTTGTGGTCAGAATTTGAATCCTGACATTTTTATGTTTGTAAGGCACTAAACTAGTTTCCAGGGCCAGAATAGTAATCGCAATAGGCCAAGACTGAAAATCTGGTTCACATTTCCAGCAAACTGGGGTGTGAAAAAGAGACCAGCTATGCAAGTATACAATACATATTCCCAGCAGATGGTTGTGATGCTTAGGCAGCTGGCTGCAAAACCTTCAACATACTCTAGAAGACCTTTTTCAGTTTTAGATCTCAGCTTCCAAAATTCATTCCTCCATAACTTCATGAAAGTGGATAAACCTATAAAAGTCAATAAGGCCACTTGCTATCTAAAATATTGCCATATCATATGGGAAAGTATATCTCATAGATAGTGGGATCATGCTAGTATATAGCAGCATAATGCACAGAAACTTATATGCTTTAGTGATGTTTTTTTTGTGATGTGTGAATGAATGAAGAGATGTATATGCAATTTGTTTGAAAGCCACAACAAAAGGACAGCTTACTGAATGCCATAAAGTAAATCAGCTATGTGATAACCAGAAAACAATCACGATGATAACCTCCTTGGAAATGGCAGTATTTGTTATATCGAAGGAAATTGAATTAAAACAAATAACACCATCAAAGATAAAATCTGCAATGCAGTAATAAATCCCACTGATGGTTTCCTCAAAATTACCTGAAGTTTCTAAGTAGATTGCATTGAAAAAGCAGAAAAAGAAGAGGATTCCTTTATAACCCCATACTACAGTTCTTTTCCATTGCACCAGGTGGTATAAAGTTGCAGGGTGTTCAGTTTTTTGCCATTTTCCTCACTCTGGTTCTGGCCTTTGCTTTCCCATACCCTCTCTGCAGAATCAGGAAAAACATTATATTTATGATGACTAACAGAAAGTTCAGGAAAAGAAGTAGAGACTTTTGGAGATACAGGGAAAGGAGGGCAAATAAATACCATGGGGAACATTAGTTTTCTTGGCATTACATCTTCAATCATTCATAAACAGCAAGGTTATGTATATTTATATAAGTCTGGACAGCCTTATAGATGCTAAAAAGTGAGATCTCTATTATGCCACAACATTTGCATACTATTTACATACCTTGCTCTCCACTTTTGGAAAAATAGGAAAAGTTGGAAGAGCATTTGGATTATCAGCTTTCAAATGTTGGTCATGTGAACCTAGTTGAAAAGCAGAACTGAGATTTTTGCTTGTTGTGAACTGGATAAGTAGGGAATGTAAAAGTTCTGAGTAACAGTCTGCATTGCTTGGACAAGTTTCTAAGCCTACCAGAGTCCCAACTCTCTGTAAAAATATAGCTACCATTGCTCCCTTTACAACTTTCTTCTCTCACTTGCCCACTTCGAAGCTAAGGTTTTCAGAACAGGGAACATCTCTTACTGCAAGCTCTCTAAGATCTCTTCAAAGGTTTCTGGAACAATACATAGCACATGTTCCGCTAAATGGGAAACAAAAAGATTAATGTAGGCACAGGGAACATAGATCCTTAGATAACATCATTTGATAAAGCATTCCTGAAGAAGAGATACCAGTAAGGAAGCATAAAGAAGGAATAAAGAAAGAAAAATGTTCTGAGGAAGCCCAGAAAGGATTAATGTTCAGTTAATATGAATGATTTAAAGCACCTTTTTAATCCTTATTTCAGGGTCTATATAAAACTGATGAGCACAAAATTAAGAGCAAAAAAGCAGCTGAGATGTGATTAACATTTCTCAATATCAGCCTTTGTATTCTGACTGCCATACTGTCAGAGGATAAAATTATGCGACCTATTTGCTATGCTGCAGGCAGATGACATGAGCAGCATGCTGAAGAGGCATAGTTCTTTCTGTGTGTACCTATTTATGTACTTTTTCAGCTTGTTTTCAAAAGCTACACAGAAGCTGAGGTAAAACATTCCATAACAACCTCAATTGAAAAAAAAATAAAAATCAATCCACAAAAAAACAAAACAATTGATTCAATTCTTGTTGTCTAAACACATCAATATGATAAATGGATTCAAGTACAGTGAAGCACAGCAAACACAGAGCAGGCTGAAAAGTCTTTTTTAATAGAGAGTTTGCTTTGCATCTATGCAGTTTCAAACCTGTCCTCTGAGGTCTGTTTACATCCTGTAAAAGCAATCCTTGCAGCAAAGACCATGACGTAGATCCCTCTTCTTTTTCCTGCTGTGCACTAATTACCAAATTACAGAAGCATTTCCCTTTTGTCTGAAGCTGTATTATTTTTGTTACTATCAATAGCATTTATTATTCAAAGTGGCAAAGATCTGTGAGTATTCAACATGTGTATATACCCCAGCCAAAGGCAAAGAGTTAGGGCATTGCTTTAAGAAAAGTGTACAAGAATCACCTTGCAGGTAGAAAGACAGAGAACTCATTTGTCCCAAATACTGGATTAGTACAGTAATTACAAAGTTACTGGACAAATTCCAATAGTAGTGCTCCATCTAAAAGCACAAGTGAGATGAATATAGCCATTCCTAGTGCACTTTGTACAGCTCTCAGTCATGTCAGTGTTTATTAAGGAAAATCTGAGCACAACTATTATGTTATATTCCCTGGCTACATAAAAAATGTGAATGTGCATCTAGTTGGAGGATTTGAAAGCAAAAACAAAAAAAAAAAGGTAATGAGCTCCTCAGTGAATTCAGGACTGTACTGCTACAAAAGAACCAATGTTCTTTAGGCATAGAATGAATTTATCAGTAGAATCTTTGGCAGCTAGAAGCTAGGTATGTATTTTTAGATTACAGTCTTGGAATTAGACTGATAAATTTGACATACCAGTTTAAGTGCCTTTACAAATCTGCATCTGTGGCTATGTGGCAGCATTTCCATTAACAGGTGATTTATGTGCAATTCCCACAAGCCATTTACTTTACATGTCAACCCTCCAGCGTGGCATTTGTTCACTGCACCATTTGATCCAGGTATCCTCTCTGAAAACAAGATCTGCATGTGCTGCTGCACAATTTCACAGGTATCTTGGGGTTTCTTTGTGAAGCATGCCTTAAATTTAAAAAAAAAAAAAATAAATAAATAAAATATCCTAAAGAAAATTCTGAAGCAGCACTACTTTTTATAACGAAAAATTGTCATTAACAGGGCCATATTATCAGATCAAAAAGTGTAAGGAATAAGACTATCACAGAGAGGCCTTATTTTCTATAACTAGCCCTACTAAAGATTACACCTTTCCCCCTAAACAAGTGCAACATGAAAGAAGTCTCCATTTATGCTGATTTTCTATAACTTGTAGAAACAAGTCCTCACACTACTGTAGACAGGCAACAAATTTATAAGCATCTGACAACTGGGCCTCTAAATTATCTTCAAGTGCCACTTATAAGATTTTCAGAATGTATTACTTACATTTTCCCTGAAAGAAGAACCTTATAAGCTCTACTTCTACAATGTCTCCATCAATGACAGATTTTGTATGTGAGAAATAACACATCATATCTACAATATTTGCAAAGGATAACCAGATAGAGAAGTTAAAAGACTGGAACTAATCCAAGCATTTCATTATCTTTAAAAAATGCATAATTTTATTTATTTATTTTTTTTAAAAAATAAGATTAGCTAGGCAAATGTGCCTGGGTTTGAGCAAAAGCCTTGAAATAAAAATGTTCTCTAGCATTGTTAAATGACAAGAGAATATTCCTGCACCGTGAAACTGATTTGCTTCCCCTTCTCTCCTGAGTGATAACACTTCCAGGGAGAAAGATCTTTTTTCCATCTACTTAATCAAAAGTTGCCACCACTCGTAATGTAGCATAAGCATATTGGCTTATGCTACATTACGAGGACACCCCCTGACACTCACTTTTAAGCAGGACCTAATTCTGTAGGTATATATGTATTCTCCTTACTTACTTACTTACTCACTCAGAAAAGCTTTACTCAATTGCATAACAGAAAGTATTGCCTACAGATTATTAAGGAATGAGTGACTTCAAGAAAAACAAACACCCTTCATAATTTATTTTAATTCCTTCTCAAGTAGCATGAGAAACCAAGTAGTGGCTCAGATAATGGAGGGATATCACCACGAAATGAGACTTAAACAAGTATAGAATGAATAAACTGGGTTGAACATGCAAAGTGCAATACAGTCTTTGTTACAGTTTTGTGAACACACCATAGAAAAAAAGAAAAAAGAAAAAGAAGGAACTTAGTGTGAAAAAGTATTAGCTTAGTTTAGTTCCTTTTCATTAGTCTGTTTGCATATACAATACGTTTAGATATAGTTCTGACATTTCAGGTGGTTTCTCTCTTGCTCTGTATTTTGCAAACCAAATATGAAATCTATCAGTAATGATATTAAAAGAAGTCTATCGAATATCACCACCTATGCTGGGACTATGAGTAGCTCAAGTGTATTTTGCTTGCTTCTTACTTTAATTGCTGCAAGAACTTTCAGACCTGTATTTTTTTAAAGAAAGAAAATGGGTCAACTGTATCATTATTATATTTTGTGCTGGCTTGTAGGCAATTTTGTAATTGCCCTTTTCATGACACTTTGAAGTACTTCAAAGTTTCTTAAAAACTTGGAACATTTAGACTGTAACATAGCAACCACGGACCCATAGAGTGTAATACAGAGATTACGTAGAGAGATAACGTGTCATATCTTCCGAATTACATAGAAACTAGTATGTAGATATTGATGTAATATATCTAAATTGTGTTATTTGTGCTAAAATAATAACTGTTCGTACAAAATACATAGGGTTTTGTTTGTTTGCTTGAGTTTTTTTAATAAGAGCAGGAATAAAAGCAAATAAATCTTTTAAGAAGGCAATAATGTAGAAACGTTAAATTTTGTCTGTAGGTATATATTACATATGTAAATCTATTCACATATGTAAAAGTACAATACAAGGTATGTATAAAGAACTACTGTCATGGGCAAATAAGTTGTCATCTGGGAGAACAGAAGAAAATAAGGCTAATCTGTGCCTCCAACTTTTCAGTAAGATATTTGGGGTATCTTTGGGGATTGCAGCTGTTACTTGCATGCCTCCAAGTAGGCTCAATTTCAAAATTATTTCAAAATGCAAACTGATTATTTAATTTTCTAATTTATTAAGAGGAGTTAGCTACTAATTTATACTGAGAAGAGAACAATCAATCAAGGCAATGTGTGGTAAAGGCACAATACTTATGCAGGAATTACTGCATCCAGCCAATGGTTTATGAGTGTACGGGGAAAATTCTTTGATGTGATTTTGAAAAGATTAACTATAGAAAAATTGTCACAAGATAAGTTTACCAAACATACATATCACTGTTATTCTGGTGATTAAAATATTGCAGTACAATTGAAGAGTCATCTAGTACTCAATAAATTCTCCCTAAATAAGTAAACAAATATATTTTCAGCTCCCATTATCTGAACTTTTTCATGCTTTTTTCATCAAACAAATGTATGCTGAAAGGAGCATGAACTTTAATCTCCAGCCTAGTAGTGTGGTCTGCCTTCCTAATAAAAGGACAATAGTGGACATAAAGATTCAGACATATATTTACTGCTGACACACTAATCACCTTGTGTACAAAGTTGTGGTTACCTGAAATGTAGAACTTTCATTTTTTTAATTTAATATACTTACCTCCACCCAAAGAAAAACCGCAGGATCCTTCTCAGAGTGAGGTGACAATAACAATAACTTGGATTCACTTGCACTTTGTGTATCTTCAAGCAAGATAAGTTTTACCTGAGGCTCACTCTTTATGAGCAGTTACAAAATTTTTTCAGCTTTTGTTTGTTGTAACACAGAGAATATGATGGAATTGAAGCATTGCAAAAATGTACCTTACATTTTATTCATGACCTTAACAGTAGAAATAGACTGGATGCAAATACCATCTGAATTTTTTAAGAAATGGTAATTTTTCTAGTAACTTAAAAGGAAATGTCCCAGGCCTTAGATCTCTCCTGTCAAGTGCTAGTACCTGCATACGGAAAAAAGATCTGAGAAAAGAATTTTTGAGAACTCATCCTGCAATAAGCTGCTAGCTTCCACTGGCAGCCACTTCAAAAACACAATATAAAACACAAGACTACATGCTGCCTGCTCTAGATGTCTAAAACTCTCTTTTACTGTAAGAAAACTGCCACAAAGAGGTCATGCTATAACAAGTAGTACACCAAAATGTGATACTCTTATGACGATAAAAGAGATAAGTAGTAAATACAGCTTTCATTTTGCTTTTCACAAATACGTGGAAGTTGCCAGGCTGGCAAGGTTCATAGCTGGCAGGTTGGAGGAATGAAAGAGAGGGGGGAGGGAAGGGAGGAGGGATGAATGACATGCGTATAACTCCTTCAAGCTGGATACTGATGGGTTTTGTTACAAATAATTTACGTTCAATAAACAATTCCTTTCGAATTAGGCAGCATGGGCAACTCCTAACCTACTCTACCATTCCAAGTAGAGATGTAGGAAGAACACTGGGAGGACATCAGCAATTTCGTATAACTGAGGCTGTTAAATTCATTATTATATCATGGATATGAAATCATGCCACAGTCCAGGAAGCAGAACAAAATCTATAATTTTCTCTGTCCAGAAGCCCTAAGAGTCTCCAGACTCATAGAAAAGTCATACAGAAATGTGAACGGAGGATGTGATGTGTGGGAAAGGAAAGGACATCTGTTTGGATTTTGGCAAGATCAAAAAGCAGAGAAAGTGAATGCCTGATATCAGAGATACATTTTATATAGCAAATAAACAGAAAACATAGATGGACCTAATAAGAAAATATTTTGGATTTCTAAAGGAAAATCAGTGGTATTTTCAACAAAGGGGGTAGGTATGGAAGTCTACTGTAGCTTTGTTTCCCACAAAGTTTAGTTCTCCTTTACAAAAGTATCCTTAGCTGGAAAACACTAAATTGCTCTTAAATGCTGAATGAAACCTGTGGTCTCAGAGTATTACAAAAGTACGATGAATCAGAGTGCAGTGAATTTAAATGGGAAGTTACATATTCTCTCTGTAGACTTCTTGTGGACAGAGTATGTAATTTTATGTTTCATAAGATGTATAACTTGACTAAAATGGTTTCTGTGAAAAAAACAAGATCTACAACCCAAGATTTTGATACTTTAGCTAACTCTAATAAACAGTCTTGTCAAGTTGCTGATACCTCATAATGGGAATTCACTTGTAAAATTCTGGTTAACTCCATTGAAATCCTACAGAAATAAATCAATTTTGAGGCAAAATTCACAAGGAAAAAAATAAATAAAAACAGGCTCCTTGTAGCTTCAAATCTAATTCCGGGGACATACTAGTCTCCTATCCCCAGAAATTACTTTACAATATAAAAATGACAAAGTGGTTAGCTTTCCTAGTCACACTGATTTTCAAGAAAGCAATAGTAGACAGCAAACATTTTCTCAGAAAGATGTGATAGGTGATCAAGCATATAAGGCAGGTTGCTGCTTTCTTACACGGTAAAACTCCAAATAATAGCTTTGCAATTCAAGTGGAGATCATTGTGACAATTGTGGCAGCTTGCACGGCAAGCTATTGCCCTCTGCTAATCTGTTATGCAACTGAAAAGGGGAATCAGGCAAATGATAGGAATGCTTCAGTATATTTGAAGAGCGGAGTAAATGTCTTGTTTCAGTAATACTTTATGTAAACCCAGATATATCAGAATTTAAAGTTAATAAAACAAGAAAATAAAAACCCATAGGTAAACAATTATGTTCTCAGTGAAAGAATCTAATTTCCTGCAGAAAACAATAGGTTGTCATATTTTAATGGCAAAATGGTGTTTTATACTCAACTCAGAAGCAGCTATGTCTGTGAAAACTTTACTTTTATAATTGTGCTTTTCTGTTCATGGTGCAATTTGTGTTAAGTACAAAAGTGAACATACATGAGACACAAGACCTCCCTCAGTTTTCAAGCAGCATCAGAAGAGAAGAAGTGTCTGGATCTGGAAAGCGAGAAGGAAATCCTTTGCACTTTCAAAGAGCTCCTGAGAGAGAGTCCACAGGAAGCTGGCATCATCAATAATGCCCAAATGAATTCATGGAACAAATAAAAGAAAATGGATAGAAAAACTCTAAAGACATGTTTAAACAGAATTTCTGAAATTGAATAAAAATAAGAGTTAAAATCCTAGACTGCTCCCACCACATTTTCTCAGTAATGAAAAAAAATAATAATTTTACCAGCCTTTGGAAGAGAGGCTATTTTTTCCTCAGGGACGCCTCCTTCTGTTATTAAAAATATGAGAGAGACTTACTACAGTTAAGAGGACATTGTTGGTAAATTTTGGAAAAATGCACTCTTTCAATGAAACTAGGGGGATTTTCTGCAGTGATTTTGATGTAACAGGATTATGAATTATGCTTTATCAAGGTAGGAGATTGATTCTGAATCTTGCTCTTGCAGGAGCAGTGGCCACCTAATGCAGATTTAAGGCAAATAAACTTTTTTCTTGTTGCTGTTTTCACTCATTTTTTTGTCCAGTGAGAAACTATCCAAACTGGGGGAAGGAAGGGGAAGTGAGGAAAGCAGAAGAAGGAAAGAAGGAGGAAGGGAGAAACCAAAACTCAAATACAAAACAAAGCAATTTTTTTCTCTCAGGTGCTTTCTGGCAAAATTTATAAGTACCACCTATTTTAGGTACAGACTTTAAAAGTGCTGAATAGTGATTATAAGTCAAAATAAAACTGAACTTTAAAATTTTAATTACCCAGACTGACAGAAGTGTAAATGCAATGAATGCGTCTGAAATACACTGATAAATAAGATGATACTCTCTATTTTAATGTATTTATTTATCTATTTTATAGAATTATAAATGGTTTGGGTTGGAAGTGACTTTAAAGATCAACTAGTTCTAACCCCCGCTGCAATGGGAAGGTACACTTTCCACTAGACCAGGTTTCTCAAAGCCCCATCCAACCTGACCTTTCAAGACGATAGTGGAAAAGTTATATATGCAAAAGAGAAAGGACAGTGGCCTCACTCTAGAAACATCTTAGCACTGTGCAGCCCTGTTTGTTGCAGACTTTGGAAAATATATTGTGTACGGGCAATGATTTCAGGGAAAAAAAGGAAAAATAATTTTGTGTGCACCTGATCTCATGTATGAGACAGATGGACCTCTTTCATAACCGTATTGCTCTAGTGATAAGCAAGTCACCCAAATCAACAATTTTTTAGAAATGCTTGTTAATAGTTCCAGACAATGCAAGAAAGGTGTGCTGCCCCACTCCATTGACAACAGAGCAGTGAGATGACAAGCTTCATCTAAACACTTAAGTGTCAGGTAGGTATTATATGACAGACTTATTCAACATTGATTCATAATTTTGGAAAATCATTAGAAAAAAAATCTTTACTGTAAAATTTGTTTCTAATGGTGATGGGTGGTTTTTCTGCATAAAAAGTATAATTTATTCTAACAAAGACACTGAATAGAAAAATACTTTAGAGTTTATAAATAAGTGAGATACTGGATTAAATTACCACCATCCCACTGGAAATTCTATATTTTCTCATAAATTCTGGGAATGAAAAAGAACACTGAGAAGACAAAATGTGAATCCTAGTAGCATATAAGCAAAAATGAGTATTTAACTCTAATTAGGGAGTTTCATGCAATATTTAGGTAAAGATAAATATAGTTTTCTGAATATTTGAAAAAACAAGGTTAAAAATGTTACTAGAATCCTTGTGTACTTTTTGGTTTAGAATAAAAGGCTTAACCAGAGGAATATACCAAAGAAAACAACTACTAGAATAAAACATTTGAAAATGTGTGTCTGGCCCTGTGACTTCCCATGCAGCATAGCTGACCCTTGTTTTTGAAGATCCAGTGATTCCACACACAAAACACAGTGTGTCTTTGTGATAAAGTGAAAAAGCTGTTGCCCCGTCAGTGGCAGAGCAAAATGAACAGTATCTTTCCAATACACACTACTGAGCAGGGGCACAATGCACCCACGCTACTGAGCAGGGGCACTATGCACCTTCTGCAAATAAACATTTAAAAACATATTTTAAAAGACACAATTACTGTCCCTCATTAAGAACTACCATAGATTTGGTAAATTAAGTTTTGGAATCATCTTAGATATTCAATGATATGACAACACAACAGTATTACTGCATATACCAATCTAGCTGCTCTAATCAGTGGCTTTCCCTTTCCGTACCCTGCCAAGATTGATGTCAGCTATTTCTTTTCAACTCTTCTCTGACATATGCCTTTTGCTGGTTACTAGGCAACCAGCATCATCAAGAAAGCTAAACATGTGCACCAACTATTATTCACATCAACGCTTTGTTTCAGAGTACCTCAAAACATCTTTGTCAATTCACAAGTTTGGTTTCCCAGCCTGTAGTCCCTGAGGAATGATTTCTCATCATCTAGTTCAGAAGGAAATGTGGATGTGGCAAATAAATCCTCTGAAAATGTTATTAAAGGAAAAAAAAACAAACATAGGTCTAGAATTCTGAGGTCTTGATAATGTTTTTTCTTAGCCTCTAACCCCCCGCCCCCCCAAAATAAAACCTTAAATATTCATTATTCTTTTAATCCCTCTTCAAGAAATCTTTAACAAGTTAGCACAACTGAAGTATGCATGAAGATTTACACTTGCAAGTGTAAGTCATTTTCTAGTGGCCATGTAGAGGCTGCGAGAAGAAAATTCTGAAGCATAGCATCAATACTGGGCAATTAAGAAATAAGAAAATGGAGCCAGTCTGATGTAATGAGCTGACACTTTCGTGGTATTCACAGACAGTTTTTCAGGTGAATGAATAAAAACAAACTAAATCACCATACAGATTAATAAAATTTCTAATATCTTCTCTAAATCCAGTGCCATATTCTGAACACACAATTGTGGAGTCTGGTGGTTAGTACGGAAAGGTCTGTGTATGGGTCAAATACCTCTCACTATAAAGCCTATTAATTTTATTTACTGTTTATTTCTGATGAGAAGTGTTTATAATTATGATAATTAACATAAAATTTGCCAGGATTCCAGTTTCAAAAAGACTACATAGTAAAAAACCCAAAGCACATGCAGACAGGCAGAGAAAAATAAAAAGAAGTGTACAAAATAATGAGAGTAATAGGCATGGCACCTTGCTAATATACATTTTTTAAGATCCAGTGGTTTTATAGAAATGAGAAACAGGCTTTAGACAAACCATAGTCCTTTGAAACAGAACTGCTGACTAACATGTTAACATAATTTTGATATATGTTCAGTCCTTTCTGATGTGAAGTTACAAGGGTATAATTACAACTTCATTCTCACTATGTAAGTGGGACCTGTTAATTATAACAAGCGAAAAGTAATTTCATGAAGTATTTACACTAAGAACTTACATCTTTCCTAACTGGAAATGCTATTTCTACTATAGCATTCATGTCTCGGTTGCATTTTCTTCCTGGTTTTGTTTGTTAGTTTGCTTTTGGGTTTGCGTTTGGGGTTTTTTTATTTATTATTTTCATATATAAAGTCCATAAAAAGATTTCTCTTTCCTTTGTATGTCATATGGCAGCACACAGGAAAATGACATAATCATTTTGAGTTCTTCTAAGTAACAATGAAGTGAAACAGAAACTGGAGATGGGTTTTTCCCCAATTTTTTACTATCAGAAAGATTTCATCAGTAAAAAATATGCAGTGTAATACTAGCTCAGTTCATATTATATTAGAATAAAAGACGAAAGGATTTGGAGGCTTATTTACCAGTTGTACTCTACACAAGTAAGTATTTAATCTTCATACAACTCTGGTCACAACAAATGGTGATACATTTTTTAAGCAGAATCCCTTAATAAAGATGGGATTGCTTACATTTGGACTTGCACGGACTAATGTTTTAATATTAATTAATTGAAGATTTTGAAAAGGAAACCACCTTTCAGACTATGAATAAGAAAATTCCCTGTGCACACGTATATATACATATATGTACATACATACAAATACATGTATACACATACAGTCCTATATATGTCTGTGAACTCCTCTCAATATAATAATTCTGGATGGGAATGGTATCAGTTAGTTAAGTAATAGGCAACATCTTTTGTCCTTTAGTTGTGGCTTGACTGCTCATTTCCCATGAAAAAAACCTCACCATTTCTTTCAGAGAAGTTTAGAAATTTAGAATCACAAGAATTCAAGATAAGCCTCAGAAGATATGAATACAGATAACTGCTTCAGTTCAACTCTCTGACAGTCAGAATTTATTTTAAATATTCACATCTCATTAAAATACAGTCCCAATTAGAAGCAGTACTGTTCTGCAGAGGCTGATGGACCTAATTTGTGTAAAGACAAATCCTGGCACAGAATTGACATAGCAAGACCTGCATGGGTCTTCTGAAACTCAATTTCAATTCTGTGTTATTTTTTTTGATGATAAAATGAAAATTTAGTTCTTGGGATAAAATGTATGCAGTGGCCACATGGTTTATGATAGCTCACAGTGAGGAAAACTACAAGTTCATAACCAGACTAGTGGGAGTTCCCAGTTTATCTAATCATTAAGAATAATTCATTTCATTTGTGATCGATTTGTAACTGTACTACTTGTGGAAACAGTTCAACTTGCTATTTGATGCTCCCCTCTGTCACACGATTTTCAGCAGATGTATCATATGAATGTAGGTTCATATTTGTGAACATATCTGTTGGGGTCTTTTAAATAATTTTGCCCCCCCAAAAAATCTAATTTTTAATATCCCTGAAATTTATAAAGATGACCTCACAGCTTGTGCATGGAAGTATCCCTGATACAAACTTTAAGGAACACTAGGAAACAAAGAGAGAAGAAAACAAATTCTAACAAGTCAGACATGATAAAAAAATATAGCATTTTACTCTCAGTGGAAAGAAACCCAACAAACAACTAAAAGTAAATAAACTTATTAGAAGTTTTTTTAAAATGAAAAATGAGGTCACTACTTTCCTCTCTAACTCCCCAGACCTATCTTCTTCCATTTTATTTAAATCTTCCCTAACCAAAGAAAATCAGCATGCAGAAATGTGAATTATTTTTTGTTTCATCCGTTTTATCTGTTTGCAAGAGTAACATAACTTTCAGATTTGCTTCACAGTTATTCAGCGCTGCTGTCTCCCATCACAAAACTAGTTGAAACAGCTCCTTTTCAAGTTCGAGGACTATCTAAAAGTTGTTATAAATTAAACAGAGAAGGAACAAAAAGAGAAAACCCATTCTATGCAAAGTCCAGCATTGTTCTTAATGTTGTCTGTATGATGTGCAGCTGTAACAGTTATAATCTTGTCAATAGCATTGCATCTGTTTTCACATCATAAGCAAGTAATTCAGTAAGATTTGGAAGTAAAAAGTATAGTTTATTTCTCTTTCTTTTAAAAGTTATTTCTAGAAGAACTGGCTATGTTGCGTCTTACAGAGTTCAATAAGGTAAAACTAAAATAAACTTCCTGCTTTCAAAAATCAACTAGTAATTTAATATCCACCAAAAAAGAAATAACAAAATGAGAAAATGCATCTGCTATAACAACTAAAGTTTTGGTAAATCTGCAATAACTAGCACCTAGTCCTTAGTTACAATATCAACAATAATGAAATAGTTTCCTATGCCATGCTTTTTAATGAATCAGACTGAAGCTGGTAAGTCTTCTGCAATTCTACCTCCACACCATGCTGGAAATCTGCCATCATAGCTGGCTGGAATTTGAGAGCTGGACAGTTAATACAGCACTCACCACCTTAATCTTCGGTGGTTATAGAGGGATTCCTGAACTTCAGAGCAGCCCTTTAATCTCTTCCCTCTAGGGCTGATCCTTTGACTGACAGGAGTCAACAGTAATAGAGCAGAGGGATTTTTTTGTTGCTGTTGGGTTGGTTTTTTGGGGGTTTTGTTTGTTTGTTTTTTTCATGAAATTCAAAATCCTGGTGTGAAGCCCAACACTGTACTCTGTATTGATTTCCCTTTGCTCAGTAGTCTGTCCTCCATCATGTGAAGAAGTGTAAGGAGACTGAACCACTCACTAGGTTCCACAATCCCATATGACACTGAGGAGCTGAACTTATTGCTCATACACAGGGCAGTATGTACAGCAATAGTGATTTAACAGCCTGAAGATAAGGCACAATATTCAAACTCATTTTTCTCCCAAAATGTTCCTACAGTTCAGACTTAGGGTCAAAAGTTCCCATAAACATAAAGCAAAACTGAAAAGTTTATAAAACTAATAACCTGCTACATCTGAAATCATTAAAAAAAATTATGTATACACAATTTTTTCTTCAATATAGTTATTCCAGTATAACTAGAGATGATACAAATAGGTCTTTCATTTTGCCTGAACATGTTTCCTGTGATTTTCCTGAAGTACAGCCTGATAATTAGACATCTTATTTTTGTTATTATAGCCATTTCAAGTGCTCCCTGCAGTTTTATCAGCCAAGATGAAGAATTGAAAAGCAGCATGCAAGTATGGACAAGCATTAGGAGGAATAATGTGGAGATATTCAGATATCATAGAATCATTTACATTAGAGAAGACTTTTAAGATCATCACATCCAGCCATTAACCTAGCACTGCCAAGTCCACCAGTAAACTATGTCCCTAAGTGCCACATCTACAATTCTTTTAAATACCTCCAGGAACAGTGACTCCAGCACTTATCTGGGCAGCTTTTTCCAGTGCTTGACAACCCTTTCAGGGAAGAAATTTTTTCTATATTCAACCAAAACCTCCCCTGGTGCAAACTGAGGCCACTTCCTCTTGTCCTATTGCTTGTTATCTGGGAGAAGAGACAGACAGCCACCTTGCTACAACCTCCTTTCAGATAGTTGTACAGAGGGATAAGGTCTCCCTTTTCTCCAGCCTAACCTGCCCAGTTACCTCAGCTGTTCCTCATAAGACTTGTGCTCTTGACCCTTCACCAGCTTTGTCGCCCTTCTTTGGACCCACTCCAGCACCTCAGTGTCCTTCTTGCTGTGAGGGGCCCAGAACTGGACACAGTATTCCAGGTATGTCCTCACAAGTGCCAAGTACAGGGAGATGACCACTGCCCTGGTCCTGCTGGCCACCTTATTTCTGATACAGTGCCCTCATGGCCACCTGGGAATAAACTGGCTCATGTTCAGCTGTCTATTGACCAACACCCCCAGGTCATTTTCTTCCGGGTAGCTTTCCAGCCACTGTCCCCCAAGCCTGCATTGTTGCATGGGATTGTTGTGGCTCAATAGCAGGACACGGCACTTTGCCCTGTTGAATCTCATGCAGCTGGCTTTGGACCATTGATTCAGCCTGTCCAGATCTCCCTATAGAGCTTTCCTACTCTTCAACAGATCAACACTCCCACCCAACTTGGTGTCATCTGCAAACTTACTGAGGGTGCACTCAATCCCCTTGCCCAGATAATTGCTAAAGATATTAAACAGAACTTGCCTCAATACTGAGCCATGGGGAACACCACAGGTGACTAGTGGCCAACTGGATTTAACTCCATTTGCTGCCACTCTTTGAGCCCACCCATCCAATCAGATTTTACACACTGAAGAGTACACCTGTCTAAGCCATGAGCAGCCAGTTTCTCCAGGAGAATACTGTCAAAGGCTTTACTGAAGTCTAGATAGACAACATCTACAGCCTTTTCCTCCTCCATTAAGCAGGACATCAGGTTGGTCAAGCAGGACCTGCCTTTCATAAATGCATGTTGACTGGGCCTGATCACACGGTTGTCTTGTTCATGCTGTGTGATGGCACTAAATATGATAAATAGACTTCTCCACCAGTAGGGTCGGACTTACAGCCTTTCCTGTAGATGGGTGTGTTTACCTACAATTAAATGGGATCTCCTGATTAGCAGGACTGCTGACAAATGATAGAAAGTGGCTTGGTGAGTGCTTCCATCATCTCCCTTAAGTACCCTGAGGTGGATCCAATCTGGCCTCATAGACATGCAAGTCTAGGTGGCATAGAATGTTGTTTACCATTTCTCCTTGGATTATGGGGCCTTTATTCTGCTCCCCATTTACACAGGCAACTGCTTGTCAAAACTGGTCCTTTTGCAGCTTTTTACCCCTCTTAATTTTATTCCCCCAAATTAGCAAAACCAGACATTTAAGTTACTTTTTGTCAACCTTGCAAGCATTCTCACAACTGCTATGGCTCCACTTGAAGTTGTGACTCCTACTTTAATAATTGTGTCCCTAAAGAAGAGGAAATGCCTCCAGTAGAAGCATGTTTGATTCCAGAAGGTGCAGAGTACCCCATTTCCTCTGTTTTAACACACAATCTGAAATAGAAGGTGTAAAGGAGTATCAGGTCACTGACGTAGGAAGTATTTTGCAATATAAACCACATTACTGCATTTTTAACAAAAGGCTGGAAATTATGTCCCAGCTGTTAACACAGTTAGAATAGCAACAGTTGTCAAGCCATGCCTGCCAACCATGGGTATAGATTGCATAATACGTACAAATTGTTCTAGAATACTGGTGCTCTGTAAATGACAGCCAATGAACACAGACACGATATTAATGCAATCAAGATTTAAAACAACACTGGATGTGTAAGGATTCCAGTACATTCATACCTGCCTTCTTAAAAATGCTTAGGACAGATACTAACCAGACACACAACAGCTGTCATGAATTCAGAAACCAAACATATTTTGCTTTGCTTTTAAAATCCTCACTGAGTGGTCTTCTGTATTCTCACAGAAAGAGCCTCTGATGAATATTTGTTCCATAGCAAAATTCAGACCTGCTTTGAGAAGAGATGATGGTAGATTTGGAGGCTAGGTGACGCCCTGCAGGTGAGGAGCTTGTGCTGGCTACCATCCTCCAGTACTCAGCATTACCCAGCAGTAGGTTAAGCTGGCCGTGGTAAGGAGCCCCTTTCACAAAGCAGAGAGGGTTCAGAGCCTTTTGTAGAACTCTACTACACATATTATCACTCCTTATAAGAGAAACAAAGAGATCCAGCACATCTGTACTTTCTCTTTTCTTTCTTTCAGGGTATCAGACACATTCCAGTTGTGGTACAAGGAGAGCAGGAGGAATTAAACAGATTTGGGATTGTTCAAAAGAGAAATGTTATTTTTTCTCAGCTAATTATTTTCAGATCATATAGAAAAGAGGGAATTTTCCTCTTCTTTCACTAAAAAAAAATAAACAATTTATAATGTAATCCAGGGAAAACAAGTGTTTTAAAAGTAACTTAAATTGACCTTTTTGAGCCTGAAGGTGTTAATGATGAATTTCTAATTATAGTCTTACACAGAATTTTATCTAAGAATTACAAATCCATTGTTTTACAACTATAAAAAGTCTTTGAATATTTTAAGAACAAAAATAATATAGCATCTTAGGAGGAGGACAATTTGACTTACCTGAAGTTGCCCTTTGAATCTACATACATCTTTCATGTTGTTTTATTGTATTAGTACTGAGTAGAATGGGCTAGTTCAGAAGGAAATGCAATAGATGCATACAGGGGCTTCTCTTGCCTTCTTTTATTACAGGATAAATAGCATTTCTGCCCTCTGAATTTAGAGTCTCTAGTATATATATCCTGTTCCTTAGTCTTGATAAATGGTAGCACTAAGCACTGAACTACCATTTTGCTAGAAGTCAAGATACATATGAGAGTATTTTTATGCCCCACAAAATCTATACCTTCAGGCACACATGCGCTATATGGTTTGCTTTATTTAATGCTTTGTAACCATCATCATAGCTGAGAACGACTGTAGAAAGCTCACATATAAAACTGCTTTTCAAATTATTTGTAATGGAATGTTTTGTGGACTTTTGTAAAGATAAATATTTTCCATGCAGAATGCCCACTGTTAAATAAAAGAATTTATTTAAATAAATTTTCAGTTAATTTTATTAAAAGGTTAATTTTTTGCCAGAAAAAAAACCCTTCATCATCCAAGTAGGGCTAATAGTCCGATTAATAGCTAATTCCTTTACTAATATTTAACATTGAGATTAGCAATGTAATATGGAAAAAGACTTAAGGAAAACATGTAAAATATGCCTGGTGGCCTATGCTTGCACAACTCACTTTTGGATCTGTAAACTAGCTTTTGTTCTGTGAATTGCTGCAAATACAGACATTTCCTTTAATAATCATCCTTCACGTGACTTAATTGCAAATATGTTGTTGCTGTAACTCCAAAATTTATGCCAAAAAATAGGGATTATCAGGAACTTCTAATGTTCCTACGACTTTCAAATAAGTGACGAAAGTGTTCTACTAGGTGAATCGTATGAAACCACAAAAAGATACTCAGTGCTTTGGAAATATTACCTCTGATCAGTAGTGTGGGCTAGCAATTGTTAAGTAATTTGTAGGAATACATTAGAAAATGCAAAGTGTAAAGAATTTAAGGGGAAAAATATTTTGGCATGCAATGACAATGTAGAATATGTAAAACATTTTTTTTTTTAATTTTTGCAGCTTACTTGTAAGGTTGCTGTTGTGTGCCTCTCAAGAAGCTGATATCCTCCTGTAAATTAAGCATTCTTCCATATCCCAATATGCATTTCCTTCAATGATTCTTTTTCAAAAAGGCAAGTATTCATCTAAAATTTTAATTATTTACTTTTCCAAACATATAGAATATTTTTATTACATGTTTTACAAGCCTTAAATATATTTTAAAGTATTTTTATAGCTATTTTATCTCAGAATCAAGTATTTACTAAATTAATTCCAGGCTAGCTAGCTTTATTGAAGTACTGTTTATGCAGAAATGGCAATGAGGTTTGTTTAAAAAGTGAGGCAAATGATTCACTGCTAAATGCTGTGAAAACTTTAACAGAAGACCTCACAATCTTTTGGAATTTATAATATATTTGAAAAAACAGTATGCCCATGCCTCTTTCCTGTCTCTCTCGGAGATTAAGTTCACAATAAACAGAAATTAGCTAACTCGAAATTTGTATTGCACAGCTATAGATAATATCCTTACTTTCAACAACTGAACATATTGTACAATTGAGTGTGAAAAATTGAGTGAGTCATGACCCAACTTGCCAAATTTTGCTTCAAACTAAATATCTTAAAAGAATTAAAAAAGTTCCAATTCTGTCATTTCTGTAAGAGATGCCCATACTTACTTGCAAATAAGAAAAACAAATACAGCAATTAACTTTCCAAGCAAAGGCTAGTGATTTTAATTTAAAGAAAATAAACTAGAAATATCTAAATAAAAGGTCATAGTGATTAATACGAGTGTTTAGTCATCAGCATGGAAATTTAATGGTAGTGACAGAAACTGTATTTAACTAACCCAGTCCAGCTCAGCCCACATAAAACAAATGATAACTCAGTGAAAGAGCTGCTTTAAGGACACAAATATTTTAACAGTGCCAAAGAAAATGAAGAATGGATATCAAAATACTATTGTTTTCAAAGAATTTGAGAGCTAAAGGCTGTCTTCAGTTTTCTATCCACACTGATTTCCAGTTCCCTACCATTAGTCTATAAAGTTTGTCTGAGCCCTCTGTAGCAGTGTCAGGAGGCAAACATGCTCTCACATGCAGATTCCTTTAATTCTGAACTAGCAAGTGACTGATCTCATGCAAATGCCCAAAAATCTGTGAACTGACCATGTTACATATGTAGACTAAGTGTACAAAACGTGTATACAGGCATGATCTCTGTAACTTGTGGCATGTTTTTCAAAATGCACATACACACACACAACATTAAAATGTTTACTTTCCTCTTTCAAAGAAGTAGCACTTAACTGTTTACAATTTTCTGACACTTAATTCTCTTCCATGGAAAATCCCCAATACAGCAATTTAAAAAAGGCACTGACTACAGATTTCCTTTTCTTAAAAGGCTTTTATAGACCTGGAAGGATGCTAACAGCCCAAACCCATCTTTAAGATAAATTTAAAGGAGTGCAACCAATGTCTAATTTCTTCCTGAATCCTCTGATTATTATATTCCATCAAGATGAATGAATATTCCTTTTTCCTGCAAGCTACAGCCATCTTCATAAGGCCCCTTTTTGTGGCCAGCAACGTTTATCTTCATCACATTAATGATGAATGACACTTCATACTGCACTCTATGAATCACAAGTTCTCTCACTCTTGACATAAATTAGGCAGTTCAAGTATTTTCTTTTGGCTTTGAGGAATAAAATAGGAACAGAAAGCCAAAACAGAGGGTAGAGACAATTCACAGCATTTTCAAGCACACAACGTGTGAATTTGCAATTTCACTAACATCCAAGCGTGACTGATTTGGTAGCATATTACTATCAGCATTAATTGCTCTGACAGCGGAAAAAAAAATAATCCTTATTCATCTAGAAAGCCATTTCCTTTGAAGTGGTCAGATGTTTTCTTTATGAAACTATATGTATTCCTTGAAAGTAAAAAAAGAGTATCCTTGATCTGCCTTTCTGATAAAAAGTACAGGGAACATTTTAAAAACATTTCCATAATGACTTTTATCACTGAAGTCTAAATTTCATTAACCTCCATAAATTAGTCCAAATGCACAATAAAGAATTAAGATTTGTGGGAAGGAAGCACTGTAAAGAATGAAAAGACAGGTCCATCTGCTATAATTGTATTGTTTGCATTTAATGGGAAAACTTACACTGAAAATGCTATTAGGACACAAATTTCATTCTGACTTTTGCAGCCAGCAGAGCATTGTAGGTGAATGACATGTTGTGCTGGAATCCTCAAGTGGAACATAAACAGTCCTAGGTACATTCTGAAAGTGAAATAATAAGTTATCACATGGTGCAGGTTTTGTGCTTATAGAACTCCCTCATCTTTAGTGCAGACAAGATATTTTTGCAAAACTGACCACCTGTTCAATAAATGCATGTCTGTTTATAATCCCACTGAATTCAAGAGTCATTACGTTAATGCTGGAATTTTTGCTTTTCTGTTTAATTTCTCCCATTCTGTCATCATATTGAGAATCTCTGATTTTGTGTCTTCCATTTAGCATCCAAACAAGTCTCAGCCTCCAGCAGACACTGGACTCAGCTTTACCAGACTAGACTAGTAAAATATACATTTTCAAGGTCAGGAATACATGCAATATCAATAATGTTTTGAGAAAGGTCAAACAGTAAAAATGAGATTTATGGAAGCTGGGAAGCTGTGAGTAAACTCAACAATAATTTCCAACAATGGAAATTAGTATGACCAACACTCTGTCAGAGAGAATTTGGTAATAGCATGGAAGAAAACAGCTACCCCAATTCAAGATTCTCAGCTATGGAACATATTCTTTGTGTTCATGCAAATGAATTGGTAAGGTCACCCTGAAATGAGGGAAGAAAAGGATATCTTGACTGCTTTCTACTCAATATTTCAGCACTCAGAGAACTCATACCTCATGTGGAAAAATGCCTGGTTCAAAGCTATCTCTGTCAACATCCATCTGGCAGCCAAGAGGACCACTGATGGAAAAGGTGGTTAAATTGGACAGCTTCATCAAGCTGTGGCTATTTGTATACTTATCATAGAATTATAGAATCATAGAATAGTTAATGAAACTTTTATTCTTTTAGAAGAAAAAAAAACCTTACAGAAACATTTCAAGGAAAACACTTTTTCAAAACAGGTATGAATGCGGTAGCTATTCTCAGCTAGGTGAACCTTTACAAACTTCTAGCTTTTGCACCACAAAATACAATCTGCATTCACAGCTACAGGTTGGACAGAGAAGAGTTTCAGAGCAGCCCTGCAAAGAAGACCTTGGAGACGTTCAAGAAACAACTAAGAGACTTAGTTGGGATACTTGGGATACTCCCAATATTCCAAGTATTCCCAAGTGTTCCCTGTACATTGAATGTGTAAATAATGGTCTTCTTTGTCTTCTTTCATTTCAAGGGCTGCAAATACAGTATGCAACAGTACTCAAATATTTTTATCTTCAAGTTCAGTCTAGTGTACTACTGCATAGAGATTCTCAGCTGAAGGATAAATTCAAAATTAAATGTATCTGTTCAGCTGTGTGAACTTTGACTGCACAGGACATAGCTACATACAGCAGTAATAAAAGTACTACTAAGTGGCATTTTATTTATAGTTATTGAATTCCTCATTGTTTATTGGTAACAGGAATGCCAAGGTATGATTTCCAAATCCCTGAACGCTGAAAGCTAGGGTTATTCGGTGTAGTCAGTGGAACTTCCTATTTCTTGTTTTTGTAAGTGTATGCTTTATTCACACAAAGAAAAGATGTATGTGTTAAAGGCCAGGCCTACTCCATCCAATCTTAGAAGACTTCAGTGTGTAAAATAGAAATCCAGCATTGTCTAATGAAAAAGAGATAGTATACCTAAAATTAGTCTCTTATCTCTTTTCAGTAGGTACGAGATTTCCGCTTTTAGCACAGTCACTTAGAGAAGATGTCTCCATTTAAAGCCTGATGAACTCAAACATCAGTGCTTGGCATCATTTGTGATAACTGATGCAAAAAAAATAAAGGAAAAAAAGGTGTTGGAATCAGAATTTCATTAAAATAAGATGATGATAATTAATAGCTTAACTAAAAAAGAGTTATTTTCCAAATCAAGAAATCAAAGTGACAGACCATAGGAGTCAAAACTATATTGGCTTGCCTCAATACATTCCTTAGGCCAAAGAGAGGACCTGAAAGACTTATATTTCATGGCATATTGGAAGATGTTTAAAAATGGGGCTTCTCAAAATTTTTTGTTTTTTCTCCAGTTTCAGGTAAAATAATAAACTCTCCACAAGCCTTATTTTTTGCCAATTTTCTTCTCTCCTTTTCTGGCCAGTGGATGGATATTTGTAATATATTATTCTTGCTGATGGGAGGACCTATTCTCTTTTTCTGTCTTGAGAAATGCTGTCTTAACAGGTCAAAATTTAAAAAGTGTAAAGGAACTGTAACGGTAATATTACAACTATTTTTTCCAAATATTGTTTGAAACAGCTAAGTAATCAGGAAAGGCTTTATTCTAAGGCTGCTAGAGTCCTGCAAATGTGAGTTAGCTTCAAGAACAGAGCAATACTTTCTTAAATTTTAATTCATATATTATCCCTATTAAGTGCTAGAAGATATTCCGTCTTTGCATTCTACTTGCAGAAAGAAGCTCTTGAGTGTTTAGCAAAGCTAAAAGCCAAGCTAGTTTCTTCCTCATTTTGGTCCTGTGCATTAAAGAGAGATGTTAAGCAACACCACATTACTTCCTACAAAGTATGTGGCATGCTATGTTCTTGGTCTGTATGCTCAGACTTGAGTGACATTCTTATTACTTTTCAGTTTTGGTTTGGTTTGGGTTTTTTTTTTGTTGTTTTGGTTTATTTGGGTTGGGTTTTGTTTCTTATAGGCTTACTTTTGTGTTGCTCATGTGGTGGTGGCAGTGGCGGTGGGTTTTTTGAGTAAGTCTTGTTCCTCCAATTCACTGTCAGTTTACCAAATGCCTCAATGCAAATAGTGGTACTGACTGGAGATGCTGATGGTTTACAAGGAATTAAATTCTGTAAAATGGCTACGTCTGGTGTATAAGGTATATATTCTCAACCTCTGCATACTGGAAGGTCATAATTATAGAAATGCATTCATAACTTGTCAGACATGTTATTATCTGATGATCATCAAAATTCTTGATATAGTCAGAAAGAAATTTGCAAATATTTATGAATCTATTTATTATATTGGTTTCATTCTTTTGTAGAAAAAAACCCAAAAGAGTTGCATTATTCTTGTACCAACTTAAAAGAGTTTTTGTGATGAGCACTCAGGTAATGTGGCACAGTTCAGCATGACCATGATATTTAGCAGCTCACATCATAAAATATGACAACTCCTCCACTTTCTAATAAGCTTTTAACAAGTTTAGATGCAAGCAAATTTTTAAAACGTTCACCTTGAAATATCTTACATTCAGCAGTTACAGTGGAGCCACTAATTTTCTCTTGTTTAGTGGACACATTTCTAAAAAGTTTACCTGTTTTTCAGCTACTGACATTTCTGAATGAAAATGCATACCTGAAAAAGTAATGTTTGGATTTACTGGTTTCAATGTGTGTGATTGACTGTATAGTGCAATACAAAACATCAGTGTTTTATCTTTATGTGTCATACAAAATTTTTCAAGTACAAGTACATACCCTTTAAGAAAATAAGCATCATCACTGTTATAATTTCCCTCAGTGCTCTCTCTGTTCCTGATAATTCATTTACCCTCCAGAAGTCAGCTCTAATTTCTGACATTAGATGCATATTCAAATACATTGACTCAAGTAGGTGATCCCTGAATTTTGAGTAGCTATCATGCAAAATGATGGCAAAATTTTGTATTTGAAAAATCATGGCAGTCCCATGAAGTTCCTGATGACTGGAAAAAGAGAAATATAACCCCATTTTCAAGACGGGGAAAATGGATGAGCTGGGGAACTACAGACAAGTCAGCCTCATCTCTGTGCCTGGAGCAGATTCTCCTGGAAGTCATGCTAAGGCACATGAAAAACCACAAGGTGGTTGGTGACAGCCAGCATGGCTTCACTAAGGGGAAATCCTGCCTGACCAATTTGGTGACCTTCTACGATGGGGCCACCGAACAGATGAACAGGGGTAGAGCAGTTGGTGTCATCTACCTGGACTTGTGCAAAGCGTTCGACACTGTCCCACATGATATCCTTGTCTCTAAATTGGAGAGACATCAGTGTGGACCATTCAGTGGATAAAGAATTGTCTGGATGTCCGCATGCAAAGAGTTGTACTCAATGGCTCAATGTCCAGCTGGAGAACAGCAACGAGTGGTGTTCCTCAGGGATCGGTGTTGGGACTAGTCTTGTTCAACGTCATTGTTGGTGACATGGACAGTGGGATTGATTGCACCCTCAGCAAGTTTGCCAAAGACACCAAGCTGGGTGGTTCAGTTGATATGCTGGAGGGAAGGAATGCCATCCAGAGGGACCTTGACACGCTTGAGAGGTGGGCTGATGCCAACCTGATGAAGTTTA
>JANRGW010046888.1:0-22663 GCA_024733675.1 Psilopsiagon aymara
AAGGGGGCCTCAGCTCTCCAGTATCTGAAGGGGGCCTATAGAGATGCTGGAGAGGGAATCTTCATTAGGAACTGTACTGACAGGACAAGGGGTAATAGGTTAAAACTTAAACAGGGGAAGTTTAGATTGCATATAAGGAGAAAATTCTTTGTGGTAAGGATGGTTAGGCACTGGAATGGGTTCGCCAGGGAAGTTGTGAATGCTCCATCCCTGATGGTCAAGGCTAGGCTGGACATAGCCTTGAGTGGCATGGTTTAGTGTGAGGTGTCCCTGCATGGCCGGGGGGTTAGAACTAGATGATCTTAAGGTCCTTTCCAACCCTAACTAACTATTCTGTGTTTCTGTGATGTCACTTATCACCATTCTCCTCCTGGACATTGAGCCGTTTAGCACCACCTGGATTGTGCAAAGCATTTGACTCTGTCCCACATGACTTCCTTGTCTCTTAATTGGAGAGATATCAATTTGATAGATGGAACACTCAGCGGGTAAAAAGCATGTCAGCCTCTACCTCACGAAAAAAACAGAAATCAAACCAAAAAGCATTCTCTATCCAAGTCACTTTTTCATCACAGAAATAATATTGAGGACTACATCTTGCATTTTTATTTAGAAATCTCCAATTGCCTTACGAAGTAGTTGAGAACTGAAAAAAAAACCAAAACCAAAGAAAAAAAGCTGCTATTACCACTTCAAGGGTTGTGGAAATGTGAGCCATACAGGCCATTGTCACTATAGCATCTCCTCATACCTGTCATCTGCTATTTCTCTGCTGGCACAGATTTCACCTGGGCTTTGTTGTGAATGAACGCCGTCCTAAATAGAAGGTAACTCTTCATATCTTCTAGTCTGTCCTAATCCTTTGTAATATACAGAAGCTCTCTAATTTTAAATATAAGGTTTTGGAACTGCACATTTCTTGGGATTTTCTTCTGCTTGATCACACCCGCACTTCTCCATGTAAACAAAGCACACAGTGGGTGATGATTACGATAGCTGATTAAAATAAGTAAACAGATTGGAGGGCATTAAAATTTTATGCATCCCTGCCATCTGCTTTCTCTTCACACTGTACATATTACTATACATATTGTACACAATTGATTTTGTTTCCACTTTGGTAGCAACAGGCACTGTGGCACACCAACAGTGGATTGAATAATTCACACAAATGACTGCCATGACTGCTCTAGATAGCTGTATGTCTCATATTCTGTTGTTTCTCATACAATTCTGGCATTAAACTCATCACAATTCATTTGAATAAAGATAGTGAGAAGAAAATGAGAGCAGAAGAGAAGACCCCTTTTCCAACACAGAGAACAACTTGTTTGTATTCAAATTAGACCTAAGCATGTAGGGACTTATTCTATTTACTGGTGTAAAGTTATTAGCAGGGGAACCAGACCCATAAAAATGTAATCTTTTCACACGATTTCTAACTCTTAAATTGTACATGCAGCAGATTAATACAAATTTTCTCTACAGTTATGAACTGCAAATGACCAGCATACATAAATCTGATAGTGATATCATTATGTTGCATAGGACTTGGTACATAAACCCATCATAATGAAAGCATTACCTTGCCTGAGGAAAAGATCACTAGTTAGTCTGAATAAGAAAACTGCAATGGGAGCCTTTATTAATGGGTTGTGTAAGAGAACAAAAAGAAACCTTCTTCTCTGATTTTCAGACCTTTTTCATAATGTCTGGCAATGCTGAAAAAAAAAAATAATCTAAGCATGTAAACTGCAAGTGTCAAGAAAGTCAATAGCAAGTTTTCAGGTAGACTAGGTATCAAGACGGTAAAATGAACAAAAGGCCTTTCCTGGTTTAGGCTGTAACAGTAATTTTTCTTCCTTGTAGCTGATGCAGCACTTTGTTTTGGCTTTAGACTGAGGACAATGCTGATAACACACCAGTGTTTTAGTTGTTGTTAACTAATGTTTACTCCAGGCAAGGACTTTTCAATTGCTCATGTTCTGCACAAGAAGCCCTTCCTCACAAAAAGGAAGTGTCCTGTCTTGGCCCTCCCAAGAAGGGAGTATCCCTCCTCACAGGAAGGGTGTTCTGTCTCCTCACAAGAAGCAGAGATAAGACACCTGACCCAAACTAGCCAAAGGGGTATTCTATACCACAGCACGTCATATCCAGTATATAAACAGGGGGGACTCATCGTTGTTTCAGTTGGTCTGGTTATCAGTCAGTAGGTGGTGAGTGATTGTATTGCGCATCACTTGTGTTTTTTGAGCTTTTTTTGTGTGTGTGTGTGTATGTTTTGTTTCCCATTATTTTATTTATTATTATTGGTATTCTATTGTCACTATATCTTACTTTATTTTAGTTATTAAACTGATTTTATCTCAGCCTGTGGGATTTACATTTTTTTAATTCTCTTCCCCACCCCACCTGGGAGGGGAGAGGGGTGGTGTGTGAGCAAGCACCATTTGAATTACATATACAGACTACAAACGTTATTTTTTTTCACAGTAATTCTCAGTTACAGGATCATAGAACACCTGCTTGGAAGGGACCTCAAGGATCATCTGGTTTATAGGCAAGATGGCCTAGCACTCTGGCCAGGTGAATCTTAAGTGTGGCCAGTGAATCCACCACTTCCCTGGGAAGATTATTCCAATGGCTGATTGTTCTCATGAAAAGTCACAATCAGAATCTCCTTAGGAGTGGCATGAGCTACTTGTTTAGGAAGATCCACAATCTCACTTAGTTTTTTCTGTGGCCATATAAATGTAGCGGAATTGACCCATTAATCTGCTAGATAAATACCTCACAAATCTGCATGAGTATATTTAAAGACAAAAAATATAATAACTGCTCCTTTATGAACTCTGTAACGTTGAGAATTCAATAAATGAATGCTATTTTTATAAGTTGTAATATGATTTTTTTTCCTTTAGCATATTTGTAGATTCTTAATTGGAATTGTCTACTCTGCTTGAGTAATTAGATTTATAATTTTAAGAAGGATTTATTAACTAGATTTTTATAATGTCTCATTTGCAGTCTACTTGAAAGAAAATTATCCTATTCAAAGCTCACCTTTTATGAGCTATCAGGTCACTTTCATGCATGAATTAAAATGAATATTTCTGAGATCTTTCTCAATGCAGATTATTTCTACATTGGCAAGTTCTCCATTCACCTTCACTTTATGGTCCTCTTGAAGCTGCGAATGGCAATCATTGCAACACACTGTGACAAAGCTCTCAGACATCTTTCATTTAAACTATAGCTGAGATTTCGGGTTTTGGATATATCTGAACTGTACCTGTGGTTCTACCCCAAAACTACGAGGTAATGACTCAGTTTGATTTGAGAAAAACACAGTGGATTGTAAGAGGTTCAATACCACTATAAACTCAGCTTCTAATAAATTTATTCTTTTTTTGGAAGTCTAACATCAGGATGGCACTACTACAAGGAAAATTGTTATCAGAACAATCTATTTAATAGCTATCATCATAATATACTTCAGATATTGCAAAGCTTTGTTTCTGTTTGTTACATACTCAGAGGTAGGGGTCTCCACAAAGTTTTTGAACTTTTTCCAAAAATGTGCCCGCAAGACCTCTCTGGCCTGCAATTGTTGGCTAGGTTTGCGGACATGGGTTTCTTCTGCAGTTGACAGGAGTATGCTTCATTCTGTAAACAAACAAACAAAAAAAATTGCACTAATTTTGTATTCTTTGTTTAGTATCCAATTTTTTTTTTTTTTTTTTTAAATTTACTGGAGGATAAAATGTATTGCAGAATAGGCCAAATGACAACAAAGAAAGTGAATGAAGTCACATAATAGCTATAAATTAGTATCTCTGCATTTTTCACTGTAGTTTTTATTGTGACAGAAAGGAAAAATAATTTAAAAATACTCCACCTGATTAGAGGTTTAGCCGTGATGTAGTAAATATTCACTTGAAAACAACAAATGGATTATCTCACAGGAAGGAAGGAAAGCATCAGTGCCCATAATAAATACGTGAGAGCTTATGGTCAATGGGAACGGATACCTCTTTAATATTTGTTGCAGTACATCTTACTGCATTATTTAATATTGCTTTTAGGAAGTCAAGACTATTTTTCTGGGCTTCTAAATGATAGAAGCAGATGCTCTGGAGAACAAAGAGTCAAACTGCAACATTTGTAATTGGCTTTGGGTACCATACTGCCCACACCCTGTTGAGTTATAAAGACTGCTCTTGCTCATGAAAAACACAAAACCCTCATCCTACTGAAGGATCCTGTCTGTCAGAAGTCAGAGGAGATGTTTTGAAATCAGGATGTTTTTGTTAATATTTAACATTGATGTTTGCATTTGAGCAACATCTTGTTTTCATTTTCCTGAGTGACCTGCATTTGGTTGCTAAATGCTCAGTCATTCGGTGAAGTGAATTAAGCCTAAGCAAGTTTTGCCTCATAAAGATAGACAGTGACACCACTGATTTGGAAGCAGCAGTAAAATGGGTCCTGTGTTATGATTCACAGTCATTGATATGGAGAAATGAAGAAAACATAATACTGGATGGAAGATGGTGGTGGGGGAGAATTAATTGGACAGACATGATGCACAAGCATGATACTGCTTCAAAGGTCCCCTCTGACACAAACAAAAAAGTGGAGGATGGTTTCCAAATTACAGTCCTTCCATCATCCTGATAAGGTGCACAGCTTGTACCCTGGGGAACAGCTAACACCTGCCTGCATTTACCTGAGTACACACAGAAATCTGTGAAACCAGTTGTTGCATGATTGAAAGGCAGCTAACCACTATATGATTGTAATGCCCCACTTCCTGGAGAGCAATACTGTGTCCATGAGACTCATTAGTGCTTTGAGCCTTTAGCACTGGGCTGTGTCCACAGTGCAATGTTCAGCTCAAAATAAATTCCATATGTCCCATCCTGTACACAACATTTTCGCTGAAATGCTGCTCACTGTAAGGCAAGTGAGGCAGAATCAAGTCCTAAGTGAACAGCTGAAAACAAGCTAGTTCAAGAAGATAGGTCAGAGCATCTAAAATGCCAGGCATCTTTTCTGCTTTACAGAAACCTATGATTCTGCTAATCTTTTTTTTCAAATGCAGAGAATCCACAGACTTTGTAGTGGGCAGACAGAGGGGCAACCAGAAAAATGTTTCAGTCCATAGAAATCTGTATCTCTACAGATATTTCATCAAAATTGCACTTCTGATTGGCCCCACTGTTTGGTTTTGGAGACACAAACATACCTTCTGCATTTCTGCACGCTACTCCAAGGAGGAAGGATCAAGCAGGTCTGGATTTGGCAGGGATGGGAGAGTCTGGAGGGTTCAGCACCCAGAACAGGCATGCTTGCCTGACTTTACCAGTGGTGCAACAGCTTCATTGCTGTCTAATATAGGCACAACAAACAGTAACTGAGAAACAACAGAGCACCGAGTGACCTGGTCCCAGCCACAAACAGCTTTGCTGTCTGTACTACAGATGATTAACTGTCCTATTTTTACTCAATCCTGTTTGCTAACTCACTAAACCACAGACAGTTAACAGAAATTATTTTTTACCCTCTTAAGCTACTGACTATAAACTCATAATTTAGTGGCAACTGGACTTAGGAACATACAAATGAATAAATACTGACCCTGAAGTTAAGTGACCTATTTATTTAGACCTTGTAGCTTCATGAAACTGCTTACAAGAGACTTCAAATGACTCAAGTTACTTAAACAACAACAATCCACTGTCACTGAACTTAAGCAACTAAAGCAGGGTGAGAAGAAAAACTTTTCAGCAGACCAGGAAGAGAATGTACATAAAAGCCTAGCACACTTCACTAAAGCAGGTGTATTATCTTCTTGAGATCAATAAACACTACAAATTAACAAAGCTGTGCCAGTTCTCAGAATCATACTCTATAATTTGAAAATCAACTTGTCTGCTTCAATTTCATTTTTCAAAATTAGAGGACAGCAGGGACAAAAAACATTTTATCATACAGTAAAATGGTTTTTGGCTAGATCTTCTCTCAGTCCTTTCCTGATTTAATTGCAGTTAGTTTTCCACTCCATATTTTCCATTAACAAATAGTGTGATCAAGTTACTATTTGCGTCCTTGTACTCTCAAATTAGTATTTCTTCTGCCATTGCTAGATATCCTTAGAAATTTTCATTGCAGACACTAATTTGCAGGAAAAAGAGCCCAGCACATTTCCTTATAAGGCCTAGAACTGTCACTTTCAGATGTAATTTTGTTACCACTCATGTAAGCTGTTAGGGAATTACAACATTTAGAAGGCTGTGGTCTTACTGCCCTTGCCACAGAGAAATGAATTGGCATGTTGTTTGTCCTGCAACACTGTCACTGGGCGCCTAGCCCTGCACTTGTCCACATGTCTCCAGCACAAAGTTTTATATAAAACATTCAAATGGTCACTCTATCTACAATCTCTGAAGAGCATTTTGGCTTGGGAAACAGTGCACAAAAAGCTTAGTGACTTGCTCAGGACTGAAAAATAAATTGGTGTGAAAAGCTGAGATTAAAGCTTTTCAAAGTCAGTTCTAATACAGTAAAGAGATTTCTGTATTACTTTCACACTTTGTTTCTTCTCTTCTTCACTTTCCCTCACTCTACTGTTTTTAATACATTTGGCTTCTAATCTAAGGGATTTTCTTTCTTCAGATTTCTTCTGTGAGACTGACAACAAATGCCATTCATATTTAAAAAAATTAGCCAGTGAAAAAATTAACCAATAGAAAATCTGAGACAAAACTACATTTTACTTTTAGCTAAAGCATATAATTTTCTTTTATTTGATAAAAAAAATATTTTGCATAGCATTGAAGAATAGTGAACTTTTAATTTTAAAACGCGCTAATCAAAAAATTTTATAAAACCTAAAATGTATACAGGCATAACTCAAATTTTGATACTCAGATATTTCACATCAGTAGTTCACAGGAACTATGACTGAAGTTCTGCATGCCTCACTGAGCACCTCTGCAATTAGGTTTTCATGGGTTTCCCTCATGAATTTTTTATTTCTGAAGCAGGAAGAGAGTTCTGGAATACAACATCAGATTTACAGACTACCAAGACAATTCCTCTTGTGTGAAGTGAATATTTTTTAAAGAATATTAAATTCTGATTTAAAAAAAAAAAAAAAAAAGTGAGATCAGAAAAGTCAAGTTGCCTAGTGATGACAATTGTCCTCTTTCTTTCTTGACTAGAACTCTGACAATCAGCAATAGCCATTCTTGGCATCGATAGTCTTCTGAGGAGGGGCCATACCTTTACATTTGCACTTCTTTATTCCTGTAGCATTTTGAAGGTCATAACTCATTGAACAAGCAAGAAAACATTCATGCTGCCATCTCAAAACAGTCCCAACAGTGCATATTTCTTAACCTTCCCACTCTTCTGTACTTTCAATGTCATGACAGATGAGTAATCTTATGTATCTGTCTGTTGTCATCATACCTTTTTTTTTTTGTATGTGAAATTATCTGTATTTTCATTTTCTAAATTCAGGCAATATGTATTCCAGGAGTAAGTTGTTGGTCAACTGGAATAAAAATGACAATAATTTATGCTCCTATATCTGAGCATATATTCCTATACCTCTGAATAAAAGGTAGCCTTGAGCTGACTTACTCATATACAAATTTACCTCGTGCTCACCTCATAGTCTCACTCTGGTCCTGTTCTTATAATCCTGGAACATACAAAAATACAAACTAAACCAAGATTTAAGGTTATTTATAGATATCCTATTTGCAGACTACACAAGGACACTAATCCAAGTTACTTAAGAGTTTGTCCTAATCTTATGCACGACAAAAGCAAAACAGAAATGCCTGAGCATGTTTTCTCCTCTAATTCAAATGAAATGTAAGTAGCTATCATTATTTAAATTTTCAAAATAACCATAAATTATATTTATAGCACCTCTGGCATAAATTTGTAAAAATTGAAGAGAATATGCCTAGTAATTAGTATTGTTGACAGCAGAATCTATAACTGAGTAAAGAGTATTTCTTCAAGTGTACCAGGGTCATTGTAAGAAACCTTGAAGTAAGTAATTAATCCAGTCAAAGTTCTCATACAGATGGTTGTTGTCAGGTGACTGGAATTCACCTGGTTCTAGCAGCCCTGTAAAGAATCATCCTTACACTAAACCAAAACAATAATTAAAATTGTATATGGATACTACCATTCACTGTGAGGAAACAATATTGATCAGACTCAGATATTGACTCAACAGGTTCCCTCTTTGGTGGAGCACATCCTCTTGTACTCTTCCTACTGGAAGGCTGTGGCGCTTCCAGCCTGGACTTTGCACACTACAGCGGAGCTCCCATTGTCATTGCTCACTTAGATTATTGGCTTCATTTTTGTGAATACAAGCCACAGCATACTGTGCAACAAAGAAGAACATATGGCGCTTTGAGCATCTATTGTGCTATAGCTGGTCCTTTTGCCCCACTCTGATCCCTGCAGCCTGTCTGGCTCATCTGATAAACCTTCAGATACCAAAGGTTCAGATTTGCAAAGATCCATTTATTAGGTGTTTAAATGTGAGTTAGAGTCCAGCAATCACATGTCTTATGTTGTTTTTCCTGTTCTGCTTGTCAGACGCTCAGGATTCTAAGCTTATAGGCAGCTTCTTTTAAGAACCTCTGCATGTCTGACCAAACTAATCTGGGAGTCGTTTGCCCCTGTACTCCATTCTTCAGGTTCTTAATCTTATTAGGCTTAGTTATTTCTTTAACTGTTTCAACATATATACATATGTGCACAGTCAGAGCATATTGCACACATATGTATTTTTTTTTTATATAAATACATGAAATTTTTAACAGAAAAAAAGCCTTTAATGAAGCATTTCTTGCATTCACAAAGATGGTATCTATCTCATTCTAATACTCTGCTAACACCTCCAACATATAGCAATTTAGAATGTACCATTTTCACATCCTGTATGTATCATCTGTTCATTTGTTTCATGCCTTTTCTTTAGTAAATGCTTTAAAATTTGACTATGAAGAATCATTTTTTCTTTTAAAAATGTAAATTAAAAAAAATTCTTTAAAATAATTAAATCATATTTATGAAGCTAAAGTAGTTTTAAAGGATTTCAAATCTTCTACTGCACTTGCTGCATTTTGAATTTATTTATTTATTTATTTTTAATGGAGGCACTTCTGGTAAGTACCTGATGGCTTAAATAAATATTCTCTGAAGTTATGCTTTAGAAAAGTTAGAGAATAGCAGACAAACAAGTAAAAGTCATTCTAGATTTCAAGGAAGCCAGTGATTTTAACAGAGTGTGAATCTAATTTTTAAACTGAAAAATAGAGAAATACCATTACAATCTTCAAAGGAATAAAGCTGTCAGAAAAAACAGGTCCCAGGCCACTGAATTTCTTTATACTTAAACATTTCCACCAGTGCATTTCCAGTAAATTGAACAGCCCCACAACACCTCTTCATGTATTCAGCACACATTTCTAAATTTTCAAAGATGAACTTATCACTGCTTTCGACTATCTATGGAAAGAATGTCTGTCATCTGCTTTAAACCTTCCATATATGACACTTGTTTTTAAAAATTCCATCTTCCCCAGCAGACAGATGATAAGGGTGAATTACATAAGCTACTGAAAGGTGACCTCTAAGTACTTATTTAGCCTGTATGTAGCCTGTATGTAAAAATATGGTTTTCTAACATCTCTGGGATGTTTGTAGTAGCTCATTTTTTAATTTAATATAAACCAACACTTAATTCACGTGGACCCTTTAATTTCATCTTTTGATCTTTTATCTATGGCATGGTACTTGTTTTTGTTCCTCTATCATGCTATCTAAGGACACAAATGATGTACTGTAGCAGGCCACCAAGCTTTCTGAAAATTCACTGATATTGATGGATTAAAATCAAACCAGAAGAAGCTTAAAAAATAAATAGATTGGTCCAATGACAATGTGTAAATTAATTAAAGTCTAACTATAAAACTGAATTACAAAACTGAAATAGAAGGGGGAACAAAACACATACTTTATTTATGGATTTATACTCTATTTCAACATCGTAATCAACAAATTTGTGAATATTATTCCTAACTAAGCTTTCAATATGCATAATTCATAAGAAGTGGGGCATGTAATTCACAGGAACTAGGGCAAGTATACTGTGTGTCGAAACTGCTGTCTTCCCCGGATCCTCTCCACTGGTTTGAAAATCCTGTGCTCAGAGAAGAGCTTCGCCTATGGTATTTTTCTCAGTAGGTGGCTTAATTAAACTTCAACACAGAGTACTGGCTTGTTGGGCTCAGACTGCATGCTTGGCTTTTCCCAGAAGCTGTAGTAATTCCTGAAATGTCAAAACAGATTGCTTCAAGCAGGTCATAAAAATGTAACTTGTCAGTTTCTCTAAAGCTCCAGCTGCTGTGCACAACTTTCTGCCCACCACAGACAGACAATTGTGTTTTGGCTATTGTGTTAGTGCTGATGTAAGCCCAGCCTTGAGAACTACTAGATACAATGTTGGTTATTTGCATGTAGGGGAAGAATATTTTCCATAATAACTTCAAGTAATGACTTTAAAACTTAGTTCGCTGTGAACTTACTTCACTTTTTTTTAAGACTGCCTTATACCCTATCACGCGGAGATACACCCCAGCTGAACCGATGGAGCTGTTGCAATTTGTTTCAAGGGCTCCAAACTGCTGCATGTAAACATGTATAGCTATTTTTTTCCTCTAAGGTCCAATGTCAACATTACATTCTGATATCTATTCATAAACAGTTCAGAAAAAGCTCTGCTTTGGAGGCAAGATGAAAAATTTGTTGAAAAATTAACCCCAAAGCCAAAAATAAAAATCACAGGTGCTATGTTGTAATATTTCACTCTCACAGATTCTTCTGATAACAGATTTTTTAATCAAATGACTTGTTTTAAGTTGTTTGAGTTCTAGGTAACACGAGAGTTAGATTCTCAACACATGTATTGCCACTAACAACAAGGTTCCCCATATGCTTTATAATGTGTAAACAAAATAATTTTGTGGTCTTTTAAGGTCAGATACACTGTTCCTTGGAGGGAAGGAAAGGAAGGAGAGCAGAACCTATGAAAAATTCATCTTTAAATTAAAAATAAGTATGTAAACATTTTATTCTGACAATTTGAGCAGAAAGATATATTTGAAACATAGAACTATCAGAAGTAGCTACCTGTTGGTGTGTAATTTCTCTCGTTTAACTGCCTGAATATATTCTTTAACTGCATTTGACATGTAAGTAGATAATTCTTGCTGAAGCACCATTAGGACTAAATTATTAAGAACATGAAAATATTCTAATACCTGCACTGCCTATGAAAGCATATAGCAGCAGTTTTTTATATTTTTTTCTTTAAATCAAATTAATTCAGAATATTAAGTCAATATGGTATATAGAGACCAAAGTAAGGGACAAAATACCTTTATTAAAATTAGTGCAGGCCTGATCTAAAATTGCTTGAAACAGTGCTTTAGAAAAGATTTGAATGAGGATTTCTAACAACCAATTAATATCTTAGGGTATGAATTTCCTCCATCTCTGCAGTAAGATTATGGCATAAGATCTGCACAGTTTTATTTCAGCCACACAAGACATCTTTCTTCCGTCCTTTGTCCATAGGAACCTCTATGGATACTTAGCATTGAAGCATTAAGAACTCATGAGACTTCCCTGCTCTTAATTGCTTTAAAGTCATGCTTATTTTAGTCATAATTTCATTTTAAAGTTTTGGCTATTTATTTGTTCTGCCTGAAGCCACTTTTTCTATTTTACAGAAACACACAAAAGTATATAATTATATGTGAAGTCCTTGTCCTAAGCTGTTACCGGCAGCTTTACATAAGACAAAATTTGTCTGTTGAACTTTCTCAAATAAGAAGGAAAAGAAGCTATACAAAATTGGTTTTCCTTTTTTTGATTACCATATTTCCAGTCCACAGTTACAATGAAGCCATAAATAACAAATTAATTTGATCAAAAAAAGTGTATCCCAAAGAGAAAAATAAAAACTGTGAATACCTCCAATTTCACTTCCACTCTTTTAAAGTAAGCAGAAAAGTAAATAGGCTCCAAAATGAAGTTAAACCATTATAGTTATCAAAACCCTGGGTAGTTTTGCAGACAAGATTCTATGACCAGAGTGAGCAGTGAGACCTTCCAGTCTAGAGCTGCTTATTTACTGCAGTATCTTCCTTGGTTAGTTTTCTCAGCAAAGAGAAACAAGTATTGTCAATTGGACAGTTGAGAGTGAGTCTATTTTAAGTCGCCTGAATCACTCTCTGGAGGACCTGAGTGCCTACACAGATATTAAAATAAATAAAGGGAGCTATGGATACACCTAAACAGCTAAACAAAGCAAGATCATGAGCTGATAGATGATTCAAAGGCTAAAATGTCAGGGCTGCATCCACACTAAAAATGCCTGGCCCTGGGCCTTGGCTGGGCAGTAAATGGTACCTTGCAGTACCGTTATTACCATCATTGAGTTATAACTATACAATAATTGCTGTTTTGTGAGCATTTTTCTTAACTTTAGTAAGCCCGCAGTACTAAGGAGGTTATGTTGAAGCCTTTCAGTGGGACATTGTGGCCTGAAGCTATAATGAGAATGCCTAGGATGCCTCCAGGAATGGGCTCTACTCAATCACCTAGAATGGTCTAAACCATGCAGGTATGAACTAAGAATTAAACAATGGAGACAATTACGGGTCTTTGTCTTGCATGTTTGCTTTCTCCTTGTTTTGTTCATTTTGTAGCCAAATGAAGCCATCTGGCTAGTTCATATGTCTGAATAAGCTGTCTGAAGTTGAGCATTACGAATGTTCCCCATATCTTTCTGTTACTCTCTTCTTTTTTTTTTTTTTTTTTTTTTAATGTTTAATGATTGAATACTCTGCTCTGTCTTTGGTGAGAAATTGCTACCAGTTATCAACATTTCTGAACTGTCCAAAACATCCAAATAAGATAGATGTGCTCTCTATAGTGGATAGATATTTCATCTGTATTAATAATTCATCATAGAAAGGTCCAAAAATCCAGTAGCAAAAACGTCACCCTTGGAAATTTATAATTAGGAACAATCAACCACAAAGTTTCAATGGTATTCAATGTACTGCAGTTGTGCACGAGGACCTATATTAAGGTAACCCTACCTTGAGAAAAATGAACCTGTACTGAAAAGCAGAAACAAAACCTCAGTTGCAGAACAGTTGTGAGGAACCTGGTAAGACTGTCTGTAAAATTTCCATATCACCTGCTAAGTTTCCCCTTAATCATTTCTAATTCCTGGAATAAATTTATTCCAAGTGTTCCTCTAAATACCTACCTGTTGCAGTCTCACTGATGACTACTTTCAACAATAATGAAGGAAACCCTTAAACCTTTTCAAGGTTAAAAAAAAAAAAAAAAAATCATGCTTTTCCACCAATCTCTGCTGGGAAGGTGAGTTTTCTTTTCTTTAATAAGACAGTAAAAGCAAGGATTTTTAGTGAATTTTGTCATCTCATTAGGGAGAAAAGACAGTGATAGAAGAGAAGCTGATATTTATTCATACAGAGTCTGAGGTTTATTGCAGGGTTCCATGGCATTTACCTCACCAATACCACATTTTTCACATGCATAAAGGAATATAGGGAGCACCTGCCTTTCCACTACAACCTAGCATTTCTTCAACTCTGCAGGGCAGTGGCAGAAGTGATAAAGCTGTGCAGTGATAAAGCATATGGTTTCCTCCCTGCCCACTTGCCCAACATGCCAAGCAGGCAAGCAGGTATTAACACAGAATCCAATAGTAAAGTACAATCAGGTAGCATCATTCAACATGTATCTCTGAACCTCCATTGCAAACTTTTCTTAATATCCTTCTCACTGAAATTTCAGCAGCTGACTATAAGAATTACAGTAATGGGTAGAGAGAGCTTGCTTGTATTCTGGCTTTTACAAAATTTCACGCTGATGTGAAGTTTAAAATAATAATACAAAAAATTATCCTGTGTATGAGGATATTATTATGATTTGCCAGAATTTGTTCAAGGTTGAAAATACACTGGGTATGGAATTTCGTTGATGAGAAGCACCTTGCTACCAGTCTCAGATATTGTACCTTGGTGCTGAAATACTGACTCAGCTGCCACGGCAACACTTGCTAAGAGAAAGAAGGTCTTGGACAGCCAAGAGACAAACTCTGGCATGCTTTGTTGATGAGAATGAGTAGGTAAGAGGCCAAAATGCTCCCTAGAAAACTGATGCTTTTATTTCAGCTAATCTTGATTGACAGAAACACGGCCACAGTTTGTAAAAGCCTCAGAACAATATTCTGATATAGAACTAGAACAATTTTAACAAACCAGAGTTATAAATGCTGGTCTAACATGAAGAAACCAGCCTTTAAAATAAATCATAATGAATGAATAGCTCAGCTCAAAGAAGGACCCTCTGGGATGTAAGTACCACCCAACACAGCTGTAAACCATAGAGGAAGGGGAATACAGGAAGTCTTTTCCTTCCCATAACATGCTCTCCAAACCCCACCTTCTGCACTGGATCATGTTAATGTAGCCAAAAGAGATCTTTTACCCTCCCTTGAATCCCCACTAGCAAGAACTGCTCACTATTCTCATAATTACACTGGAAAGTTGTGATGATAATGAGCAAAACCACCAACAAAATATCTAAGGATACCTGACTTGACTGCAGCTGGCATTCCTGATAACAGAGGTAAGAAATAATATGAGAGAGGTCAGTAGTTGCTGCCATATGCTCTACTCTCTCAATAAGTGTTAGAGGTACTGGGTCTGTTAACTCACTTTTATACTGTTTTCTGTTACTCAGCTTGGTTCTCAAGGAAGATGAGAACACACTATTCTGGAAAATATATTGTGTGGTCTGGGCAAGCAAGGGAAAATACTGGAGAATCAAAATATGTGCTACATTTTACAACCTTTCAGTTCAATTTTAAACTCCTTTTTTTAGAAACTTAGATGATTTCAACTTGCAGGGTCCATTGTTTCAGGATTTTTAAGCAGAAATAAGACCTTCTTAGGTGAACAGAAAGATCTGGATATTGTGTTCAGGAATCTGGAAGAAAGGTTACACAGCCACCTGCTTGCACACAAAATGTCTGTTTCTGTTTTAGTAATCCATCCTCCCCTTCAGTCCCAGGAAGGAAAGGGAAGTGTATCCAGTAATCTTAGTGTTTTACCAAAGTGCAGCTATTTCTTTTTAGAAATTTCAAGCTAGGTTTAGTTAACTAAAAGGAAGAGGTCATTAAATAGGCCACTTCCTGGACAGCAGACTAAATTAAAGACTAGAAAAGCAGAGGCAGATATTAGTGTCTGAGACTGGTACTTAAATGCAGTAAAAGAAGGAAGTCTGGATTCGTATTTCATCATAATAACATGAGGAAAATCAGATGAGGGGCAGGGTGATTGGCACAGTCAAGACATAAAGCAATATAGGACTTTGCTATGAAATATGACAATAAAAGATAAAAGCTCACGTCTCTAAGGACTTGCACATGCCTTATATAGACTTAAGAGCTGTTGAGCTTTTTGTTGTGCTCATGGTGTTGAAATACAACTTCACAAAAAGTGAGATGCAGTGTAAACAATTCATTAACCAAAACTTAAGAGCAATTACAATAAAATTATTGAGTTAATTCAAAACATTTAAATGGTTAAATCATCATTTCTCTCAACTTATTCAGTAATCACGTCTGGTTAGTCAATACATAAGAAAGATAAATGTTTCAAAAATTAATCTTCACAGGGACAAGCATATCAAAATTAATGTGTATCTCATTTAGATGAGATACATATTTCATGTATCTCATGAAATATGGCTTACATATTTTGTGAGGATGCTCAGGATGAATATTTCTTGCTAAAAGCATGCATCTTTATTATAAACACTGTAAGTTACAATGTTTTTTATAGGTGTATATATAATATATATATATAAAAAGGAAGGGTAAAGAGAAAAAAGAGGAGACATTGTGAGTATCCCTCAGCAGTCTTGTGAGACACTGCAGTCTGTGCAAGGCTGTCATTTGTTTAAAGACTTCAACAGATTTTATCTAGTGTGAAAGTTTTACTGCTCCATGATCTTACTGTTCTATTTTCTTTGCAAAATAGTGAAATCTTGTGGAAATATTGATTAATATGTCATCAAGAAGAAGAAATGGGCTCAAGTTGTGCCAGAGCAGGTTTGTGTTGGATATTAGGAAAAATTTCTTCACTGAAAAGGTTGTCAGGCATTGGAACAGGCTGCCCAGGGAAGTCATTGAGTCACCACCCCTGAAGATGTTTAAAAAACCTGTAGACTTGATGTGTACTGGCACAGCTTAAGGGTGGACTTGGCAGTATTACGTTAATGGTTGCATTTGCTGATCTAAAGGTCTTCTCCAACCTAAATAATTCTATGATTCTGTGAAGCTCTTTCTTAAAAATATAAACAAAAGAAACACAACCAACAGCTACTGCACTTAGTTCTTTGAGATTCCTGTTTAGGTCCTTGAAATATAAATTGTGTTCCAAGGAGAAAACAGAGTGAGTCACATGTTCTGGTTCAGGCCTACAGGTCTCCAGAATTTTCACTTGCCAAGTATGATGGAAATTAAGCTGATTTCATTAGCTATTTTCCTTGGAACTATACTTGGACTTGAAAAGAGTCCCAGAAATAAAAAGAGAGATTAGTCCAAGAGGTGTTTATAAGAAAAAAAAAACCTTAGAGATATCGGTATGAAAGAACAATGGTGCAGTTTTTCTTATTTTTATTGAATCATATCTTATTAGTTTGGGATTTTTTTCTTTGTTATTGCATGTGCATCACCAAGACAGCATTCTTGTAGAAAATCATAGAATTGTAGAATATTTAGGGTTGGAAAGGACCTCAAGATCATCTAGTGTACATGTTAACATTCTAACTGGATAAATAACTCTAATAAATAGGTATCTATTTCCCAAATTAGCCATGGAATGAGATACCATCCAAGTCTTTCTTTTTAATGAATGTTATGGAATTGTTCTTCATAGCAATAGATAGGCAAATGAAAGAAAAAATAATTATGTGATATTAAATTTAAAAAAAAAAAAGCAAACCAAGAAAAGAGCTAAAATATATCCCACTTTTTGTTAATGACTAAAAAGACCACTAAGAAATTAAAATGACAAGCTGCAAGTTTGAGTTTTTTATTCAACCTGGAAAATTTGACACTTCAGTCTTCTATCTGGTTCAATCATTTTAAAAAACAGAATTCAGAAGGGCAGATACAATATGTGCTTTGATTTGATGACAAAAATTTTTAAAGTTGAAAGTAAAAGTGATCTACTTGGATGCTAAGAGATTAATACAGACAATTATGCTTCTCACACTGATAATGTGAATCATATTTATACATTTGTCTGACTGTTAGCATTCCATAAATTAAAGAAACCTGACATTTCCTCCATTTTCCTAACCAATAGACATTAAAGGTTGCCGTTCTCTTGAATAAATTGTGGAAGAAGCAGCTTTTGAGAAGGACTGAGATGAGGAAAGAATAATAGCTTAGGGGCTATTCCAAGGTCAGCATTTTAGAATTTTCTGGAAGAAAGGTGCAGTCAAAACTGATTTCAATACCAGGAGAGGGAAACAGTGTCTACACTGGTGCTCCATTGGAGGGGATTTTCACAATGATTGTTTTTCAAGGCAGAGACTGTCAATGGATAATTTGTCCCATCCAGATTGCAGAGGCTTCCAGAAAGCACCAGGGTGCTACTGGTGCATGCCTGGTCTTCTTGGAGCAGATTCTCCTTGAAGGCATACTAAGACATGTGAATAACAATAAGGTGCTGGGTGACAGCCAGCATGGCTTCACTGAGGGGAAATCCTGCCTGACCAATCTGATGGCCTTCCATGATGAGTCTACAGAACTGTTAGGCAGGGATAGAGCAGCTGGTTTCATCTACCTGGACTTGTGCAAAGTGTTTGACACTGTCTCACATGACATACTTCTCTCTAAGTTGGGGAGACATCAATTTGATAAGTGGGCCACTCAGTGGATAAAGAACTGGCTGGATGACCGCACGCAAAGAGTTGGGGTCAATGGCTCAATGTCCACCTGGAGGCCAGTAGCGAGTGGTGTCCCTCAGGGATTGATGTTGGGACCGGCCTTGTTTAACATCTTTGTTGATGACATGGACATTGGGATTGAGTGCACCCTCAGCAAGTTGGCTGATGACACCAACCTGGGTGGTTTGGTCAATACGCTGGAGGGAGGGAATGCCATCCAGAGGGACCTTGACATGCTTGTGAGGTGGGCTGATGCCAACCTGATGAAGTTTAATCATGCCAAGTGCAAGGTCCTCCACTTGGGTCTGAGCTCTCCCAGGCACATCTCCAGGTTGGGCAGAGAAGAGATTCAGAGCAGTCCTGTGGAGAAGGACTTAGGGGTGCTGGGCAAGGGAAAAATGAACATGAGCCTGCAGTGTGCGCTCGCAGCCCAGAAAGCCAACCACCTCCTGGGCTGCATCAAAAGGAGTGTGACCAGCAGGTCAAGGGGGGTGATCCTGCCCCTCTACTCTGCTCTCATTTGACCTCACTTGGAGTATTGTGTACAGTTCTGGTGTCTTCAACATAAAAAGGACATGGAACTGTTGGAACAAGTCCAGAGGAGGGCCACAAGGATGATCATGGGACTGGAGCACCTCCTGTATGAAGATAGGCTGAGAAAGTTGGTTCTGTACCTCTTGGAGAAAAGAAGGCTGCGTGGAGACCTCATAGCAACCTTCCAATATCTAAAGGCGGCCTATAGGGTTGCTGAGGAGGGACTCTTCATTAGGGACTGTAGTGATAGTACAAGAGGTAGAGGATTCAAACTTAAACAGGGGAAGTTTAAATTGGGTATGAGGAAGAAATTCTTTACTGTAAGGGTGGCGAGGCACTGGTTGGCCAGGGAAGCTGTGAATGCTCCTTCTCTGGCGGTATTCAAGGCCAGGTTGGACATAGCCTTGAGTGGCAATGTTTAGTGTGAGGTGCCCCTTCCCATGGCAGGGTAGCTGGAACTAGATTATCTTGATGTCCTTTCCAACCCTAACTATTCTATTATTCTAATATGGAATGCAGAAAAAAAAATAAGTCAATCATGAAGAAGTTCAAGGTGAGTTCTTCTCTTTTAAGAAAAATTGAGGGCCAGTGGAGAAAAAGTATCATAGCACTAAATGATGTTTTTTTGAATTGGTTTTGAAAAATCCTCACAAAATATGTAAGCCACCTCAAGAGTTTTAAGTTTTAAAGTGACAACTTTGAAGAAAGATGATACGGAGAATGCTTCATATGCTCAGGGTACATTTGTGGTTGTCCTAAGAAGCAAAGTGGCGTGAATACTGAGGTTGCCCAGGGAAGCTCTGAGTGCTCTATCACTGGTGGTGTTCAAGTCCTGGTTGGACAGAGCCTTGGGTGGCATGGCTTAGTGTGAGGTGTCCCTGCCAATGGCAGGGGTGGGTGGAACTAGATGACCTTAAGGTCCTTTCCAACCCTAACTATTCTCTAATTCTATGATTTAAAAGATAAAAGACATCCTACTGATGCTACTGTTTCTTTCCATCTGAGAGCTTACCATGCCCAAAACCCATGCTATTGGATCATGAGAGGTCTAGATTTCATAGCATGGAGAGACTAAAAAGAGACGCCCACTAAGAAACAGCCCAGTGTGAGGCTTGACACTGTATGGTCAACTGCACCAGAGTGAAAGACTTCTCTTGCCGCTGAGCTGAAATTCTGCCAAGACAGTTGACCCCTGGTGGACCTGCCTATGTTTGTGAGTAAGTTCAATTGCCAGTTTATCCATCTCTCTTTACCTTGTCTTTTAGAATCACTCCTCCTACAATGGGAGAAAATAGCATATATTTAGGTGTGTCAGGGACAGGTGCAAATGCATCAGCAATTGTAGAACATCAGCTGACATAAGACCCCTCCAATGCCATACATAATTAAATCTCTAAGGACTGGATTTTAAGATTTGGGAAAAGGATTTTCTGTTTTCTACAGAAAAGATGGGGAGTTGTGGTAACTGATGTACTTTTTTCCCATTACTCTTAGAGCAAAATTATACATTCTTGAAACAAGTGAATAAGGTTGTTTTGTTTTGTTTTGTTTTGTTTTTCTAGTTACTTTAGCTAAAAATAAAAAAAAAACACAAAAAAACCAAACAAACAAACAAAAAAAACAAAAACAAAAATAAACCAAACAACTATGAACTGAAATATTTTACAACTTTTCCTTTCTTACAACTTGTCAGTAAATCACTGCCCACCACAGATAGCAGCAGTCATATATTCACCCAAACCTATTGATTCTCATATGAAGGAGGTTTAGACATATTATTTCAGTGGTTAAGCATACACTAGGGATGGATTTTTATCATCTGATGATTCATGTACCAATTTTCCATTTCAAGAAAGAAAAAAATTCATGGTCAATGAAAAAAAATCCTCCTTTTAATTCCCACACCTTTTTTCATGTGGAAAAAGCAATTTGTCTATCTCAGCAGATGCTGGGCTGAAATTATGTACTCTGATGTTATTCAAAATTAGCAATAAAATTTATCAAAATCATAGTAATACCTTGTTCATAAATTTGAGTTATTTTATAATTCCATTATAAGAAACTTTAGCTAGCTACCTCTGAGAGTGTTGCCATGTGTACCCTGCCTCAGCGTCTCTACTCAGCCTTTTCTAAGTGTATACTAAGTGTAGTAAGTATAATAATAAGGTGGAGGGCATAAAAGAAGAAATAAACTTGAATACTAATTAATCAGTTTAGAACCCTTTTTCTAAAAATACTGTGTTTATAGAGCAAGATATAGCTAGTTTATTTACTAAGAACGATGATGTTCCCAGCCGTTGCTAGAGGGTTTTTATGCACATTTTTCCCAGCAGTTTTTAGCTGTGCTTGTATTTGTAACAGAGTATTTGATGCTGTTGAAATGTAACATTACTGAGGATAGAACCCTCAATTTAATCAGGAGGATGTGACACTTAGGGCAGTATTTTTGCACGGATATTAAGCAGAGCATGTTTTCATCCTCTGCTTCCCATTTATGCCTTTTCCATGGCAATCATTGAATGCTGCCTTTTTCAATGCTTTCCTAGGTGAAACTCTAGCTGTCCCCCTCTCTAACAGTGAACCTGTTGAATTCACAGTTAATTGTCTCAGATCCCCTTTCATCCACCTGTGATCCCTTAGCAGATCAAAAAAGTCAGACACCACTTAAAGACCAGAGGGTCCTAAATCAGCCTTAAGCTTCTGATTTTAATGGCTTGTTTTGACGGTGGTTGGGAGCACGTGGTTCTCATGTTATGTCTGGCTGCCCTGGAAGTAGGTCACAGCAAGCGCCCCATGGGAGACACAGTCGGGCCTTTCATCAGCAGCCTGCACTGGCCTGGGCTCACTTGCAATTGCATTAGCAGCCTAGCTCCCTGCAAATTAAAACCACAAGGAAAAAGATATGCAAGGCATGAACAGTCCTGAGAGCTCTAAATATTTAGGCTGTTGAGAAGGACAATGAGCAACTGTAAAAGGAAAGGGGTCTTAAGTGTGGACTAGTAATAAAAAAATCACATTTGTCTTTAATTTTACTATTTTTCTGATTATTTTGTGGCTGGGCTTTTCTTCAGATGCATATTTTCCATTTGATTTTTTTTTTTACTGCACATGTATAATTTGCTTAAACAACAGTAAAATGAAGATAGTTTGGCTTCTGCAAAACACTGGTTTTAGTAAATTAAGTTTGCTGCTCAAAACATATTTTTTTCCAAAAAAATACACAGAAGGGAATGACAGGCAAAACCCCACATTAGTCTCTTTTTAGTGCTCAAAATATTAAATAATTTTTTAGCATGCTAGACATCTTCCATAGAATGGTATAAAACTGTACAGTAGGAAGACCTTTTATTGTAGTCTCTGCTGTTTATTCAAAGGTAGTTCAAACAGCTACTAGACTACAAAGGCAATAGTTTATGTCCTCTAATTAAAAGGGATAAAAACATTTGAGGTAAACTTGAAGAGGGATCTAATCTTTAGAAAAAAAATAACAAGAACAAAATAATACAATTATTATTTATAAATATTTTTTAAGATGCTTTTAGCAATTAAGTAATGAAGGAAATACTTTAAAGATAATATAAAGCATTGGTCACATTATTGTTACGGCATATTCATAGTACAAGAACATGTTTTAAAATTCCATTTTTATGAGAGATATTTCTAGTGCTGTTATGAATTTGACCTGTGCTGAAACATAACACAAGGAAGTTTTCACTCTTCATTCAAGTGGAATTTCCTTGTTTGAAAACTTTTGTAGAATTGGTTCATTGCTACCAAAGTTTATATGTTTTTACTTATTGTACATGCAACCTTGTTAACTTTAATAAGTTAGTTCATGATATAAGGCAGCAGAAGAAATATGCAGAAGATGTACATTATTTGGTCAGGAATATGAACTCAGTCAACACTTGCTGGTCTGTTAGGAGACCTGTAGCAACTATTTGTCATGGTTTAAGCCATAAATCAGCACGCAGTTTGTTCACTCACTTCCCCCTTTTTCTTCCCTCTGCTCCTGGAGGGATGG
>JANRGW010046893.1:6029-16993 GCA_024733675.1 Psilopsiagon aymara
CTGTTCAGCCTGGAGAAGAGAAGGCTGCGTGGAGACCTCATAGCAGCCTTCCAGTATCTGAAGGGGGCCTGTAGGGACACTGTGGGGGGACTCTTCATTAGGGACTGCAGTGAGAGGACAAAGGGTAATGGGTTCTAATTTAAACAGGGGAAGTTTAGATTGGATATAAGGAGGAGATTCTTTACTGTAAGGGTGGTGAGGCACTGGAATGGGTTGCCCAGGGAAGTTGTGAGTGCTCGATCGCTGGCGGTGTTCAAGGCCAGGTTGGACATAGCCTTAGGTGGCATGGTTTAGTGTGAGGTGTCCCTGCCCATGGCAGGGGGGATTGGACTAGACGGTCTTAAGGTCCTTTCCAACTCTAACTTTCTCATCCTATCTCCATACGGGAGGTGCTCCAGTCCCCTGATCATCCTCTTGGCCCTCCTCTGGACTTGTTCTAACAGTTGCATGTCCTTTTTTTGTTGAGGACGCCAGAACTGCACACAGTACTTTGTTAAAAGATCTTTCTGTGAAAAAACTGAATGATTGTTTTAACTATTACGTCATCCACGTCGTAGAGCTGGTAGGGCCCTGCAGATACTAAGTTCTGTCCAAGTATCCATGTCAAAGATTAAGAGAGGCCTGGGAATCCAAGCATGTCAAGCATTGCTGATTATTTTATATTTTAATAAATAGTATTCAAAAAAACAGCTGTGGTGGGGTGGAGTGAGGGGTGGGGAGGTGTATGTGTAAACTTACTTTATCACAACATCAACTACTGGTCACTGCTTTTACCAACCTAGAACTGCAGGCCTTATTATCCTAACACAAACATGCAATAACCACTGCAAGTGCAAGCATAGAAAATGAATAATCCCAATGTGTTTTAGGATGAGTTTCCACCATAAAAGCTAGGCTGAAAATCAAGTGGCAAAGGGTTTTAAAAGACATCAAGAAAATTCTTTTGCTTACCAGCCAGTCTCAGGAGATGAGAGAGGTAAAAAGGCTCCAGAAAGAAGGGGAAATGAAGAGCACAGAAAAAGGGCAAACAAAACATATAATTAAACAATGAAAATAAATGCACACTGTAAAATAACACCCAAAGAAAAGAGACAGCTGGAAAGAAAGAATAGCCTAAATATGATATTTAAAAGTGAAAAAACCCTCTGTAAAATGAAGAATGTTTAAATAAAAATAAAACAAGCTTCAAGCTTGTTCAAGTCCAGTTTGTTCAACAGTTTATGGTGATTGGGGTGTGCCAGTTTCTTCAGCCAATGCTACCCAATTACTGATGTAATAAATAAATTCTATGATTCTATGATCATTGTAAAGATGTATTTCATCATTTTTCTTGCATAATTTATCATAAGAGACTATGATAATGGAGAAATTCTGAAGTTTCCTATTAATTTGCTCTGAATAGGTGAATCCTCTGCAGTGTTCACGGTGTTAATTATCAACATGGAAATGCCAGTATGGCATTTGCCATATTTAGATTCTCAGAAACTTAGCATACTAAATGATACACAGATGCCCAAATGTTAATCTCTGAAAGCACTTCCTGAAAACCCACAGAATGAAGCACAGCAAGGTTTAAAGAGACAAAGTGTAGGAGTGTTCCTGAGAAGAATAATTTGGGACAAAGACATCAGTAAGCTGCAAAACGAGCCTTCAACTCTTACTGTTATTTTCCTCTTTTGTGGTATCTAATAATTGAAATATAGGAACCAAAACTTTGTAGACTTTGCCTTGGTCTCATGATTTCCCTTCACTGTGGCTGCAGACAGATGTATTTGGCTGTACTTCCACAGATGAGATATGCTTCCAACAAGAGGTGTTATTGCTTCTCAAGCACAGACTTGACTTTAAGCACTACTTCCTTCAGCCTCATCTGGAATTCCTTTTTCAGAGAAGAGTGTCTCTCAGGTTTAGATGCCTAAAAGCTAGGCATTTAGTTTAAGATAACAAGGAGCACTCCATGGACAGTCAAGCCACAGACAGGGAAACCTTTCCATCTTATAGCGTGGTTGCCACAGCGGGGGCAATACAGGAGGTCCTACTCTTTCCCTCTTTCTGCTCTCTTACCGACACTAGAGGGCAGCTAGTTGGCTGGCTCATAACAGGCAACACACCTCACCCTTACCACTTCCTCAGATTAGCTAAAGCAAACATGGCATCCATATATTGTTATTAGAGAAAAAAGCCCCAAACATTTCCAGATATGTTTCATACAAAATATTCATTATTAACTTCAGATAGTCTGAGTTGGACAGTATTTCTAGATGTCAGACCACCCCACAGAATGTGCATACCATTTTCTTGAAATTAATACCTACTTTTAATGCATTGCATAGTGTCCAGATATAGAAATAATTTCAGGTGAGAGAGCATAAGATAAAGGCAAAAGGATTATGGCAGCAGATGAACAAAAATGTTTCTCTCTCTACCATAAAATATCACAGACAGCACTTCTGAATGACAATTATACTGCAGACTTCAGAAGGAAATGCTGCAAGAACTGCTTTTTCTTAGAGAAAAAGAAACAGAAGAAAAAAAAAAACCTCCTGATAGAACAGAACAGAAAGTCAACCTGACATCCAGCTGATTGCTTACCTGAAAAAATTGTATCCCTAGATATATGAAAAGCCACATACTATATATATATATACATGCACATTTAAATTTCAGTGTCCTGCTTTAACATAACCTATTTTTGCTTTTTATTAGGATGGCAGTGAAAAAGTTAACAATAATTACTCAGGCAACCGGAGGTTTTATAATACAAAATACTTCAAAAATGATACATAATGAATCATCATTCAAGGATAAAAGGTTTGCTCCAACTTTGCAGCTGAAGAAAAAATAAACATATATGCATGTAAGATGCTTCAAATGGACTTATGGCATATCTTTCATTGAGCGTCTGTACGCATGTATAAACATAGAATTATATTTGTATACATATATCTTCCTCATATTGGAATTTTTTCAAGGAAAAAATCTAGAACAGCAATTATAATCCATACTTTTCATAGCTGTTAAGCACCTATTTGTAACTGATAAAAAGCATACTTTTAAAATGCTGCTAGTGAACTAGCAAGGACAGACTGATTAAATATGCAATTTTAGGTCGTATTCTATTACACACTATTTATAATAAACACTGAAAGTTGTGTGGCAAACTTCAAATACTCGTAACTATTTACATTTTCTTGCAGGAAGCCAGTAGTGGTATTGTTGATCATAAAGTCTGTATATTTAGTCTTATTAGAGAGATTCTGCTTTCTTTGAAATAGGAACATTATAGGCACTGGAAATTCAGACACAAGCCAAAGTGTATTAGCAGCTAGCCCTGCAAAGCTGCAGGCTACTTAGGAGCAGGGTAATGACTCCAGTGATTGACACTGTTAATGACTTTTTCCTCAAGTACTTGATCTGGCTAGTTTTCACCATTTCACTCTGTACTCTCTGGCTTTTTGCAAATCACACTGCATCAGTGACAAAATAATGCTGAGTGGTGAATTCTAATTTTAATCTGACAGATTTCTCTAAATAAGGTACTTTATGAAGCTATAGAATTTCTTTTCCAAACAAGCCTGACAGCCATGCAAAGGAGTGCCTTATTGTTGCACTAGATGCAATACATGGGGACTAAACTCCAGAAGAGACCAGAGAACATTTTTCTTTTCTTTTAGTCTTTTTTAATAACTAAGCAGTTATGTGAAATGAAAGGTCTAAACATAATTATGTATCTCTAGTGATAGAGGTGTGCAGTTTAAATTGTGCTTGAATGTTACAAAACTCCTTCTGAAATCACTATAGCTATGTATAGGAAAGGCAGAATGCCATTACAAATGAGTCACCATTTTATCTACTTCTAGACATCAAATAGGTGTTCAGTCTAAGCTTCAATCTAAACAATTTACAGAGTCAAGTGGAAAGAACCAAACATTTCCATACAGGGTGCCAGCCCTCCTGTGTAGGTGTCTAAAAATGGGGGATAAATTACCAGCTAGAAATGCCTTGCTGTTTCAAATGACAAGAGTAAGAAATAAGAATCAGTGTTTCTTTGACCAAAATTGCTTAAAGTTAGTAAGAGTTTTTTCCTCTTCCACAGATCTCAAATGATAAACCTGTCTTTTATTGCATTGTACACCTTCTGTTTCATCTCTGACTTCTTACAATAGAGCTAGAATTGTATAGTTACATGGGGAGTCTGTTTTAAGAGCTGTCCATTATCACTGAGAAAATCAGATTTTACTTTGGCCACACACACTCTTCTGTACCTCACTAATCTCATTCACACTTTGGGCAGGGATCTGCAAAAGCCCAGCATTACACTTCAAAAATACAGAGAGAAGCCTGGAGTCTTTGAATATTTGAAGGACCTTTAAAAATATGGTCTGGTGACCCCTTTCTAGAGCCCACTGAGTTCCCCTGAAATCTTTACACGCATTTCAAAAGGCTCTGGATCAAATCCCACATCCTCCAACTCTTATATACATAACTATGCTTACTTCAAAAAGAGCTCTGTAATATCAAAAATGGAGAAAAATTTAAATTGACTGCACAGAGATACCAAGTGTGCCCAAGACTGTCTGCTTAAACTGAGAATATATGAACTGCACCATGTTTCTATATTGAAATTGCCTTTGTTATTCCATGCTATAAAAGAAAATGTGTGTTTAACATTCTGCAGCTGTCTATGAAATGCTGATCTGCAGCCAGAATGAATAATTCTAAAAGGCTGATGTTTGAACACATACTATAGCACAGCAGAATTAAAGGTGAAAGTTCGAGTGCTGCAATTTCAAACTATTGATCAACAGTAATTTTTGTCACCCTTGGGTTAGTCATGCTGCCATGTGGCAAGCAAGCAAACCATGAAGGTTAAGTATGAATCATCAGTACCAATGTAACCCACCTCCTTTCATTTTTTTGGATTTACAAAACAGTTGTTCTTAGGTTGTCTTTCTCCTGTGTGCTTGCTGTGTGCATTACAGCAAGGTATATCTTGAAGACCATGCCTTCTGAGCACATCAAATTAGAGAAAATATTGAAAAGGAAAAGATGCCTGTCTGTTCTTGCCAGTTTGTTGGATACCCTGAAAAAAAAATCATGCACATATTATTACTATACATTATTATATCAGGAAAGCCTTAGGTTATGTTCCATCAGCCCTCAACCTTTCAAAATTGTCTTCAAAAGGTAGCAATATCCCACATGGATCTCTCTTAATACACCTAGAAGTTATAGAAAGAACTGCGTGTCTCATGAGCTGCATACCAATCACACCTTGTTTGTTAAAAATAATTTGTTTGATACTCATTGACAAGATTTTGAGAAGGATTTTGAGTATGTTATACTAAACAGTGCTGCTACGTCCCTTTATTCAGCACTGATCTATGCACTACAATGATATTTGGGATTCCTCCTTTTTGAAAGGTTCCTGTCCTTTCGGAAGTTTCGAAGATTATGGTTGGTTTCATTTGTAAGAGTTTCAAGCATGACACCATTATTTCCAAAAGCAAAACTATTAGAAGGAAAAAATATTTTGCCTTCCTATAGTCCGTCTGTAGTTTCATTACAAGCTGTTATTTTATTCCCTTTGTAATCTAAATGATCTATGTACCTTGCAAGACAGTTGCTGATTTGTACACCAAACCAGATACCGTTCATTTTGTAAAAATATAGCCTGTAATAAATTGTTGTCATAGCTAATAACTGGCTGTCTTTGTACTGAATTTTCAAGGCTCCAGGATTGTGACTTTTCAGGCTTTCCCTGTCTAAACTTTTTTTGACCTACCTGCAACTTTACTTGTTTTACCTGTGGCTGTAGTTTCTCTAACTGAGAAGATGACTAGGCCTAATTAGTTTTACTTTTGTTTATATTTGTATCATACAATCATAGAATCATATTTTTTTTATATAGATAACAATAACAAGCAGTTATTCCATGCATAATGAGATATTTAATGATTAATGATAATTTAATGATGTTATAGCATAGATATATGCAGACCCAGATACCTGGAGTCTCAAGAAATGGAGATGCAGGGTGCGACACAGAGGAGTATGGGCATGGAAAGGTAAGAGTTGGGCACAGGCTTGCAGAGGAAACCACACAGCTATAAACAACCCAACCATGGCCACATAAGGAAATCTGAAGCTGCACAAAACAGCATTTAGTAGCTACAAGAACACAGAAGTAATGTCTAACATACGAGAAGACACTACACATAATAAATCTGGATATAAACTGGAGCTGCAGGCTAAAGAAGTAAGGGAAAGGTGTGAAAGCATATGGACAAAAGTACAAAATTACGCCAAGTGAATCCTAGACTGAAGACGGAGTAATTAACAATAAGATCACATTGCTCCTGCTGAAGGACTCCAGATGACAATGACTCATAAAACCACACAACCAGGATTAAACCTCCAACCCCACAATCAGGAGAAGGGGAAGGGTGAGCTTATTGGGAGAAGAGACAAAAACTAAATGTGCGTATAAAAATTATAAGTACACTTTTAGTGTTTCTTTATTCCATAACTATTTAGTCTGGGGTAAGAATTATTAGATTCTTAAGACATCTGTTTTATCAACAATAATTTATTGTCTGCTTAAATATATATAAAGTATTTTGATCATAATGTCTTGTGGATGAAACAATGTCTTTACTAGAGTTGAAGATAAATACCTACCTACTTACCCATTAATAAAAAGATAATAGGATATATATTTGGTTTCTGGGAAATTCATTTCACCCTAGAGATTTTTCTAAGTGACACTTTGCTCATTTAATTTTTTACTTGTTTCAGAATCATCATGCTTTAGAGGAAATAAATGCTGTCACAACATAGACATCCAAACACAGTTTGGGAGAAAAATATCTTTAAACATATATTGAGTGACTTTATTTCAGAGCTGCAAATAAAAATGGGAAAGTTTAGTTTCGCCTAAATGAGGATGCACAGTTTATAATTACAAAGCATCAGAAGCATGTTTAATCTGTGCCTAGGAGAACTTTTCAGCTGCAGTTTGTATTTCAAGTCCCATCTGGAAGCTTTAGGGAAGTTTTTTTGTTACTCCAGTTCTTTCTTAAAGGATATTATGTGACATCAGCAAAGAGCAGTTATTGACTAAAGTTCTGAATGAAACCTGGTGTCATGGTTTAAACCCAGTGGTAACTGAGAACCATGCAGCTGCTCTCTCACTCTCCCCTTTCCTCTTCCCCACTCCCAGAGGGGTGGGGAGAACTGAAAGAATGTAACTCCCATGAGCTGAGATAAGAACAGTCCAGTAACTAAGGTATAACGCAAAACCACTACTGCTACTACAAAACCAAAACTACTACTACAACCGTGAACGAAGATTTGAGAAGGGATTTACCAACACTTACTGCAAGTGCTCTGATGGCTAAAAAGGTCAATGGAGGATAGACAAGTGCGGTTGCAAAAAGCACAGTGGAAGGTCTCCTTAGGTGGTATAGGCAAGGCATGATTCTTTCTGTATTGTCTTTTCTCCTCGAGACTGATTCTGCATGTGTTCTCAAAAGAGGCAGCAGCGTTATGTATGATGTGTCTCCAAATCTCCCAATTGGAGGCCAGGGTGGACCACTGATGGTAGTCAATATGGTCAAGGCTAAGATATTGTTTCAGGGAGTCTTTATATCTCCTCTTTGGGGCACTTCTCTTGAGTCAGCCTGTGGCGAGCTCACTGTGGAACACAGTCTTAGGGAGGCGGTAATCCTCTGTTCTGGAGATGTGCCCTGCCCAGCACAGCTGCGTTTTCACCAGCATGGCCTCAATACTAGTAACCTCTGCCTGTTCAGGGGTAGTAACATTAGGCACATAGTCAGTCCAGTGGATGTTTAGGATTGTACGAAGGTAGTGCTGATGAAAGCGTTAGAGGAGTCGCAAGTGATGGCCATAGATGACCCATGATTCAGACCCATATAAAAAGTAGACAGTACAATGGCTCTATAGACACTAATCTTTGTATTTTTCTTCAGGTGTTTGTTACACCAGAATCTTTTATGGAGTTTTCCAAAGGCTCAGTATGCTTTGCTATTCTATTATCTATCTCTTAATCAGTTGTGGTGTCCAAGGAAATGATACTTCCCAGATAGCTGAACTGCTGGACTAACTTAAGCACTGACTCACCAATGGTGATGTGGGGATGATGGTACACTTCTTGTGGTGCAGGTTGGTAGAAAGCTACTGTCTTCTTCAAGCTGACTTCCAGCCCCAAAAGCTCAGCCTCCTCTGCAAAGCAAGATGTTAAATGATGCAGAGCTGCTTCTCTGTGGGCAGTGAAGGTGGCATCGTCAGCAAAAAGCAGCCCATGAAGGTGATTTAGGTTCTTGGTGTGGGCCTTCAGTAGCCTTAGGTTGAATAGGTTCCCATAGGTATGAAATTGGATATAGATGCCGTTTTGTTTGTTGAATTTTGCCATAGCTCTTTGAAGCATCATGGTGAAGAAGATTGTGAATAAAGTTGGTGCAATAACACAACACTGGTTATTGCGAAGGGCTCAGAGAGTGCATTGCAATATCTGACTTGGACTTCCTGATCCTCATGTAACAGAATAATTATTTTGAGAGACTTCTGGGGACATCCTAAACGTTCCAAGATCTGCCACAGGCCTTTTCTACTCACAGTGTCAAAAGCTTTGGTAAGATCAACAGCAGGTACAGAGTCCCTTGTTCTGCTCTCTACACTTCTCTTGCAGTTCTCTGAGAAAAAATATCATGTCTGTGGTACTTCTATTTGCTCTGAAACCACACTGACTTTCAGGTAGAAGCTGTTCTGTGATAGTGGGTGCTAATCTCTTCAACAGCATTCTTTCAAGGCTTTTTCCAGCAATGGAGAGCAGAGTTATACCTCGGTAGTTTGAGCAGTCTAACTTTGCTCCTTTTTTCTTGTACAAGGTGATAATGATTGCATCACAGAGATCTGGTGGTATTTCTCCTTGTTCCCAACAGCGCACATCTAGCTCATGAAATTTAGCATGGAGTGCTTAACCTCCATGCTTCCAGATTTCTGGTGGGATCCCATTGACCCCAGCCGCCTTGCCAGTTTTCACCTGCTGAAAGGCCTTAAGAGTTTCTGGCATTTTTCACCAGTTGTTGTGAGATGTGCTGGATTCCTGAGCCTTGGACTATATGGTTGGCACTGAAGAAAGTTTGAAAGTGTTCAGACCATTGATTCAGGATGGAGATTTTTTCTGTGAGAAGTGTTTGGCCATCTTTACTGAGTAGAGGACTTCAAACCTGGTATGTGTGTCCATATACTGCTTTCAGAGCCTCATAGAATCCTCTCTGGTCACCCAAATCTGTATGTAGTTGAGTCTTTTCTGCTAGGTTAAGACACCACTTGTTCTGGATGTCACTAAGTTTCTGTTGGAGTTTACTGCATGCAAGAATAAGGCTGCTTTTCTTACATGACAGGATGGCTGAGCGAGGTGTGCTTGGTGAGCAGATCTCTCCTTGGTCGACAATTCCTGGACTACCTGTTTGTTTTCATCAAACCAGTCTTTGTTTTTCCTTTGAGGGGAACCCAAAGGATACTTCAGAGGACTGCAGGATGTTATTTTCAATATGTTGCCAAAGTGCTTCAGGAGAAGAGTCTATGGGATGGTCTTCAAGCCTAGTTTGAAGGTTTGCCTGAAAACTGTCTTTCACTGCAGCTGTTTGAAGATTGTTAACTTTGAGCCTCCTCCTTGGAATGCAGCCCCTCTTAGGTTTGGTCTTAAAGTGGAGGTTAAGTTTGCAATGCACAAGGCGATGGTTTGTTTGACATTCTGCACTAGGCATCACTCGGGTGTGACAGACATTACAAAGATTTCTCTGGTGCACTAAGACATAGTCAATGAGGTGCCAGTGTTTAGATTGAGAATGCATCCAGGTTGCCTTCAGGCTATCTTTCTGCTGGAAAATAGTGTTGGTGATGGTAAGCTGCTGCTCTGCACAAAACTCTAGCTAGAGGTGGCCACTGTCATTGCAGCTTCTAACACCGTGCTTGCCTAGTACTCCTTTCCAGTCTTCAAAGTTCTTACCTAAGTCACCAAGGGTTATGAACTTATCATCTGCAGGAACCTTTTGACTGAGGTGATGCAGTTCGGTGTAAAATTTGTCTTTTTTCCGCAGGGTCAGCTTACAAAGTTGGGTCATATATGCTGAAGAGAACAACATATTGCTTGTTGTGTAGTGGGAGGTGTAAGGAGATAATGCGATTGGAGTGACCTGTAGGCAAATTTTCAAGTTTAGAAGCAATGGAATTTTTAATCATGAAGCCAACTCTGGAAGGATGATTTTTGGTTTTGGATTTGCCTGACCAATAAGGTGTATAGCCAGCAACATGTTCTTTCAGGCTTCCTTCCTCATGAAGGCAAACTTCACTGAGAGCAGCAAGGTTGACGTTAAGTCGTGATAATTTGTGGGCAGTTAAAGCAGAACAACATTCAGGATGCCCACTGTCTGCTCTATCAAGCATGGTTCTGATGTTCCAACATGAGTGTTCCAACACATTTGAAGGCAAGTGCATGCCTTTGTCTCTTTGTCTTTTCCTTTCCAGAATTCCAAAGAGATATACCTAACCTAACCTACTGACAAACCTTTGTCATGAAGAAGAAATAAATTAGATTACATTTTACTTTTATTAAAATCTTCATCCTTCAGGGATTCAGCACTGTAGTTCTCCTCTCTGCAGCGCTGGCAAAGAATGTCTTTGTTACCAGGTTGTTTGAGCAATGTAGTCTAATGAAAAGCTTCCCTACCCATGGCAGGTGGGTTGGAACTAGATGCTTTTTGAGGTCCTTTCCAACCCAAACCATTCTATGATCCTATAAAAATATATTTGCAAAAATCCTCTGATGTTTTAGCAGGATCTCTAAAATAACAAGTTGGCAACTGGCAAAAGCTAAAAGTAACTTCTGCTTAGACTCAATTCATTAAAATCTTTCCCATTTATCCCTGCTGCATCTG
>JANRGW010046897.1:8732-21255 GCA_024733675.1 Psilopsiagon aymara
CACGAGAGCAGAGTAGAGGGGCAGGATCACCTCCCTTGACCTGCTGGTCATACTCCTTTTGATTCAGCCCAGGATACGGTTGGCTTTCTGGGTTTCAACAGCACACTGAAGCCGGCTCATGTTCAGTTTCTCATCAACCAACACCCCAAGTACTTCTGCACAGGGCTGCTCTCAATCTCTTCTCTGCCCAACCTGGAGCTGTGCCTGGGATTGCTCCGACCCCGGTGTAGGACTTTGCACTTGGCACGGTTAAACTTTGTAAGGTTGGCACCAGCATTTCAGATACATTTCAGCACTTTTTGCTGATATGATGTGGTATCTTTTGCTTGGTGACATCTAACCTTATTTCTTACCTTTTAGATCTAATGAAAGAAAATACTTAACATTGAGAACTTGTTGGTGTACCAGACATTTATCGTTAACAAATCTGTGCAGTAGAAGACCTGGTTCACTAGGCTGTCTCTTGCCATTTGCAAAGGATTTTGTGAAAATACAATCTGGAATTTGGCAAAGCCTTTCAGCCTTGCCTCCTCCACCCTGCTTCCTGTGCTGCCCAAAACAAAAGATATTAAATAGCCAAGAGTCTATTTTGTAAACACAAGATCTAAAAGAGACACAAATATACATGAGATAATATATTGCAGCAAAGCACATTCAGTACTTCTTGGAGAAGCAGAAAAGAGTTTTTATTACCCTAGAACTTTTCTGTAAGTGGATTTTTTATTACCTAGCGCACTGGAGCAGTGGTGTTCTTGGGTTTGAAAAGAAAAAAGCATGTTTCAACATAATTCATGGCCCTTCCCTTTCATTCTCCAACATCTATTAATCTTTGGTGGACTAAAAAAGAAGAATTAGCAGAGGCTTCCCAGGATGTAATTAAGAAAAATTATGAGGGAAATTTTGAGACTATTTCTGTCATGGCTTTGTGAGGAAAGAACACAGAAATCTGCCCTGGTTAACAGAATACTGTCTTCCTGCTCATTCTAAGAGTTTTCACTGGAAAGCATGGCACAGTCATGGCTCTACACAAAATAAGAGGGATTCTGAAAACCACTATCACTTTATTTTATTGGATTATATATGAAAATACAGATATTCCCTTCTCAAGGGAATTCACTTCCCTCACCAAACCTTTTTGGCAAAATCACAAAAGTTCTGCCCTAACAAAAGAGCCATATAAACCAGAGAAGACAGACAGTAGTGTATTCTACTGATTAGCTCCCTTAACAATCGTTCAAATATCCCCCAGCTCAGATATCTCTTGATGTTTTCTTTGTACTACTGAATATGCAGATATTTAATAACCGGCACTATTAAGCTCAGCTTTTCCTGCATCTGCGTCTTTTTTTACCAGAAGAGAGCAGCAGCAGAGAATACTCACAGCTTTTGCGAAGACCCCCATAAGTTCTGGGAACTGATGTGTCAGGAGGGCTAGCATGGCTGTGAAAGAACATAGTCCAGCAGTGAAAAGGATGAAGAAGGGAAGCTCCTTCTTGGGGTAAACTGAAACTTCATGAAATGCTGTAGAAAAAGAGATGAGATTGCATTGTAAGTTAAAAAAAAATCTAAGCAAATTCTAACCAAAACCAAACCAACATTATGATGTGGTTTAACAGCCAGAGACACTCAAAGATGCTTTCGAAGGCAAAAATACATAGAAGGTCTGAAACATCAAACATTATCGTTGTGTCACTGCCAAGTAATTCTCATCTAAAGATGGCATTTCTGGCTTATTCTGGTCCTACGTGCACATTACTTTTGCCTTCCTTGGTCAGCAACAATGAACCCACAAATAAAATACCAGGTTTTTAATCCAGGTCATTGACTAGCCCCATGTTTGCTAATGTTGACACACAGATTGCATGGAAGCATAGACCTGGGAGAAGCAGTGAGACCAAGCTTTCAGAAGCATGGTCAGTTTAAGCAAGCTGTCCAACTACAGTCTTTGCAACAGTAAATTCTGAGGGTTTAATCAGCAGAACCAAGAAAAATTAACTAAAAAGTAGGACATATAAACAAATACTATAAATTCAGATTTTCGTAATTATCGTTTTATGCAACACAACAATTTTTTAAAGTGTTAAAACCTGGGATTTAAATTAGCAGTGATTTTTTTTTTAAGGTGTTTGTTAGTCTACACTGAAAGGAATACAGAAATTTCTTTGACTCTGGTATGACAAACTACTCGCTGGGCTTTGGAGAAAATAGCACTGAGAAAGCTGAAAAGGTTAGAAGAGGATAATGAATACTTTACTGGAAGAATATATATCCCTTTAGCTTCTATGGCAGCTCAGATTCAAGGTGCAAATTTGGCTGGGTTGACAAAATGTCTGATTGACACTTACCTGTCTGCTTCACTCATTCAGTCCATAGTTTCAAGCTACAGTCATGCTAAATGCAAACATTTTTCCTCATACAGGACCAACTACAAGGCTTCCCATATACTCAAATCCTATGACTATGCATACATACAAAACATTACCCTTCCACTTTGCCTACTTTCTTTCTTTGCTTCAGTGACCAGCTCTCATCTCATTGTACTTGCAAATAGCATAAACACAGGGTAATCCAGCAACATGGCACGACAATATTCTTGACTGCATTCATCCAGAGTAGAGTAGCAGCAATTCTAAGAGTTTAATTAAAATATTATAAGCTAAAAATCTTTTGGTCTGACAATTCAACCAGTTTAAAAAGAAAACCAGATAATCTGCAGCTTCTCTTTGATTTAATTTTAGGGATTGGGAAATACCAGATCATGGACTTCATATATTTCTTGTGCTCAGTTTTTTGCACTTGCTTTTGACACACACTCAGACTTGTTGTTCCAGTCGGTTACCCAGTCATGGCAAAGGTTTTGCGATTGATATTTTTAATTTGGATGGCCTATCAGATCTGTGTTCTGATATAATTCCAGATTACTATCCTTTAAAACACACACAATTAAAGGGTGTGGACAGGTATGCAAAACCCATTTAAACAATCTGTGTCTGTCGTGGTATGTTAAACCCTTCCCTACTCAAACCCAAGAGATTTTGCAGTGAAAAGCATTTCCCACAACTGCCAAAGTAGAACCCAACTGCCTGCACATACTGTTAAAGAGTCCCTTGCTTCTAACATTTGACAAGAACAATTAATTTTGCATCTAAAAAGAGAACACTGAGCTATTCTGCATGATTTTGCCATTCCTAAATCTCCTGACACTCCACCCTCCCCAGCTCAGCATCCCTCTGAGTAAAGCAAGCAGAGCACTCTAAGAGGTGTCATTATAATTAGGGTGATTATAATGGGGTGGGGAGATACTGTCAGTTGCCAAGGATTTCTGTGTAATATCAGCAAGAATGTACTGAGAAGGAGAAACTCGCAATGAGCAGATTTTTGCTGTATTATTTTCAGCTAATGTTCACTTATGTAGGCTTCTATAAAGTGGCAATGCATTTTTTAGCCCAAACCAGAGGTTCTGAATGAAAGAATATAGGAAAAGGAAATGCCCTCTAAACCAGCCTGCACAGCAGAAGCAAGTTGCATTGTACTTTTCCCAGAAGAGATTTCTCTTTATTCCTTCTTCAGGATAAAGAAGGCAAGAGAAGAATCTCCTTTCTCAGATGAACCTGGATCTCCTTCACCCTGACCCTGCAAACCCCTCTGCACTTGTGTGTGTTTCATTTGTGCTCACAAAAAGACCCACTGTGAGAAAATGTGGGAATGAAGCATAACTGTTTGCAAGACTGGCTGCTTTGGCTCTTTCTCTGCATTCCTGTGCTTCACTGCATGCACTGCAGTTAAGTCTCGTTAACTTGGACTGTAACACTTCTGGAGGGCTGGATCTATCTTTGGAACTTGCAGAGCACTGGGAATGCTGTTGGCACTTTGCTGCCAAAAAATATATGTGTTTATTATATGCCAAACAATACATGTGTTTATTATATGCCAAAACCACAAATAATAAATGACTAAGGTAATTTCACATCAGTTCTTCAGCACACACACCATTACACAAAGAAAAACATTCCTGCTGTTTAAGCATAAGCTGTCAGACTAACAGCTGCATTAGTGATCCAGCTGTCCTTATGCAGGTTTGATCTTGCCTTGGAATTCAAGTAACCAGAGTTAACTCTACAAAAGACTAACAAGGCTGTGCCACTGTGCTTTCAGCTTGATGGGATGTTACCCTAGATGAAAGATCAGACACACTTTTTAATGTCTTGATAAGAGAGAAGATCAAGATCTAATTGATTTTTACCTCTTCATTAATCTCTCCTCCTGTCTCTACACTGTCAACAACAATAAATATAGTTAACTGTTATGGACTGTGGCGAGGAGCTGCCTCTTAAGCCATCAAGGGAGCCCCAGAGAACTGATTATTCTAATCTAGTGTTTTCAATTTAAAAGGCATCACTGGAGATCAGTGCTGCAAGACTCAGGTAAACATTTTATGTCAACAGTAAGAAGAGGAAAGTTGGACGTACATGGTAGTAGTTCTCTATCTGCAGTTTCTGTACAAATAGGGTAAGGGTAGAAAAGATGTCCTTTTTCCAGTGGATAGGGGATCATTCTGAAAGCTGGAAAGAAAACAACACCGTGTACAAGTTAGTGTGTGACAGTCACATATTTACAGACAGTAACTACATTTACAATTTTGAAAAACAAACACAGACAAAACACAACACTTATATTTGGCTGCAAACAGGATAGAAGTTGCTTAATGAAATGCCCAAATACAAACCTACATTGAGCTTTTAATCCTGCAAACACTTACGTTTCTTTTCTTGGGAAGAGGTTCACAAGGGCCAAGTGAGACAACAGTGCAAGTACATTCATAAATGATTGTATGATCAGAGCCCACGGTACTTACAATTCCATAGCCAAATTTACACACTTTGCTGATGCTTTTAGCCTGTAGAATTTTTAACCTTCAGGTGAAAGAAGTGTACCTAATATAAGAGGTACAGCCCTCAAAAATGAGCAGCTGAGCTTGTGTGTTCAAGCCAATACTCACAAAATCTGTGCATCAAGTGAAATAGAAGTTTTGCATGGAAAAAGTAACACTACCTTTTTCTCATCACACTCCAGCAAATCAGGTAACACTGATGACTCGAGGCCAGAGAACCAGCTTCCCAACATAGTCATGTTTTCATTTTATATTTGGCAATCAAAGATTAATACTGAATTATTAAAACCAGGCTCCTCACATGCATTCTTTTTAAATGCAGCAGATCAAGTGAGGTTTCTGATATATATCTCCAGGTGATGGATTAAATACTACTTAATCTTATGCATTTTAAAAATTGAAAATAATAACAGAGAGGGAGGGAAATGGATTACTAAATGTGGATGGTGCTGATGTCACAGGCCTTCTGAGGGCGGTTTATGGAAACATCAGAACACTTGACTGAATTATAGCTTTGCAATTAAGGCATCCTTTTCCATTATCCTATATATTATTCTCACTGTTAAAATGTCATCAGGGTGTTATTCTCACTACTCCTATGAACATCAGCCACTGAAGCAATATTTTCCTCAACAGATGTCCTAGGGGCAGTGTTTATTTCAGATGTTAGGTATAGCCCACTGCCACATGATAACACTCTAGTCATTATCTTTTGCTCACAAGACAACCGAGGAATTGGTTATAATACACAATACCCCAACATTTTCAGTTGTGCAGACTGCATTTGAAATAATGCTGACTGTATTTTTTTGTGCATTTATGAGAGTGTATTTGTTCTCAGTTACTGTGTTTCAAGCAGTAGTAAAAAAGGCAGAAATCCTCATAGGCTGTAAAACAGCCTGAGCTCTCCCAATATCAAACTCTCCTCTCCATAGCACCCCAAAAAGCCAAGCAGAGGTACAATAATCCAAGACTTGTATGATGTTCACATGCAGCAAATTTGAATGTCTGTGTAAAAACATATGTGGAGGGATGTTCAACAGTCATTATTTCAAAATCACTAGCACAAGCTTTTCCTTCCAATTTGGCTCAATATTTGAACAAGCCTCTTCTGCCTCACCCTGAATCACAGCAGTATTACAATTCTAATAAAAATAAAGAGGGATGGTAAAGATGTTGCTTTTATAAAACAAGCGAAAAAATGCCTGGAAAGATTTGTCTGAATATAAACAGCCATCTTTGATGTGAGATCAAATATGGAGTTTTTACAGCAAACCAATTTAGTAACGTTATCGGCCATGGAAGAAAGTGCTCTTCATCTGTATCAGTTTGTGTTTACACAGGCACTTCTCTGCCTTACTTTTCCAGTATCACCTAATCCTATTTCATGTTAATCAATTCAGGTAGCACAGAGGCAGTGTGCCATTCATCCATGTGCTTGTCGTAAGAGCTACTGCAGCATTTGAGAACCCCTAGGTTTTTCTTCTTCATGCACACAACAGGTAACACGACACGTTTGGAAACTGACAGTGACGAGCAAGCACCTCACTCTCTTTTGAAATTTAGTTACACTTGAGACTACAGACCCCCTGTACAGAGCACCTGGACCAAACCCAGAGCAACATTTCACATGGTGTCACTTGGGCTTTTTCAGTTGTACTATGAATAAAACTGTGCACTGACTGATTGAATGAAGAGAGAGCAGGAAACAACAAACATTCCAGTTCGATGATGATCATTATTTTTATAACCTCCCTTTTCTCCACTGTTGAATGCATTTTGGGAAAAACATTCTGTGAGAATTTTGGAGTTTCAAATATCACAGTGATATTTCTGCATAAAGTTTGTTAGAGGTTGTCTTAATTAAGGGTGATCTTATTATCCTCCAAAGCGTTCAAAATGTAACCCTCAAGTGACTGTCTTACTGTATATTATTCTGCCCAATTCCCACAAGGTCAGAACTAAATAGTGGGTATATGTGGGCATTAAATTCCTACATGCAAGCTACTAAAATGAGACTTGTGGATATTTAAGCACACTGACAGAGTATTACACATTCAAGACGTGGCAAATGCATAAATACCTAGGAAGAAAGCCAGGGTACTGACCTGTACTGTATGTAAACTGTTGATTAGAACTAATATTTAATTAAATTTAATTTCTCTGTCACTTTTCTACTGCTTTTAACTTAAATATGTGCAAAGACGCCAAAGAAACCTTTTGCAAGTAAAGGATACAAGAGTGACATAAAGAATTCATTTCATTTGTATACAGACTAAGATATGAACCAAAAGTTATGATTATTGGACTAAATGCTAGTGAAATCATTAAAACCCATTGGAGTCTTTATGCGTGAGCAAAATCAGAACAAAATCCTTGAAGGCTGGTGCGCTGTTCATCTCTCTGAAAGCAGTGTGCAAAATGAATCATGGATTTTTCTTTAGAGGTTACGCAACAATACTCACATACATCTTTACAGGCTACTATACAAATATTAGCTAAAGAAGTGCATATTCAGATTGCTGTGGAGGTAATAAAGAGCAGAATCAGTTAATGTATTTAGCTGGGAATGCCCTCGCTGGCTTCAGGCACAGGTGACTAGATTTCCTTAGTGGCAGGAGGACTGCAGAGCATCCAGCCTCCTGTGCCAAAAAGCTGGTCCATGTAAACGGCCCTTTAGGCACTTCCCAGCCTGACAAAGCAAATGAAGATCTATTTGCGATTCCCTGCAAAATACTGCTCCATGATGATGGTATAATGAGCCTAGGGATAAAGAAGTTCTGCAAGCACCTGAAGAGGAGAAACACTAAAACCCACTGAAAATAAGCCACTGGCAAAGGAGCTGTGACAGAGAAAGTAATAAACTGGAAGAAATGACAGGGCAAGAGCACGCAGGTAGGACAGAGAACAATGCAACAGAGCAAAGCCCAGGTGGCAATTGTATGGATTACTGAGTAAAGTGTTCCATACACCTAGAAATAAAGCCATTGATTCCTCAGGGAGCCTCCATTGCAAATTAGGCAAGTTCAGCTCATTTCATGCAGTGACTGAGTAAGTCTTTTACAATGGAGGTATTAACTGCATTTCTATAGGAATTATCATAGTGACATACTTTTCTATCAAAGCTAAATGAGAACAGAAAATGGAGAAAGAAAAAAACCAAGTGGTACAATAAGGCATGGAGAGGCGGAAAGAGAACAGGAAAACAGAATAAGCAGAGCAGAAAAGCGAAACTAGATTTCACCAAGAAAAACCTGCATTAAAAAAAGGCTGATTATAAATGGCACTTTTTAGTTCTCTGAAACCTGAAAAAAAATATCAAAGACAGGATAAGGCAGGCTAGAATATATGACCTTTGGAGGTCATATAACTCAAAGCAGGGTTATTTAGGTCTTGGTTGTTCAGAGCCACATCCAACTGAGCTCTGAGTGTCTCTAGGGATGGAGATGCCACAGCGTATTAGCAGCCTGTTCCAACACATCACCACTCTCATTCTGAAAGTACTTTTCTTATGTATAGATGAAATTTCATGTTTCAACTTGTGTGTATTGTCTCTTGTCTTTCTGTTGAGCCATTCTGCAAGGACTCTTGACTCTGCCTTCCATAGCATCATTTCTGTTGGGTGGTTGAAGAGAGCAACTGGATCCTCCCTTCACTGACTGGAGGTTTTTTCCAAATTGAATAAAAGCAGCTCCCTCAGCGTCTTTTCCTACATCACATGTCGTAGTCCCCTTTGTATCCTAGTAATTCTCCACTGGACCCATTCCAGCTTGTCAATGTATATAGGTAGATAAATGTTAATGTGCAGTATAAGGTAGATAAATATTAATGTGCCTTATAGGTAGATAAATATCAATGTGCAGTATAAGACAATGCAGTATTTTATATTTATAAACTATATTTATAAAATATATATTTAAAACTATATTTTAAACTATATTTATAAAATATATAAAATATAGTTTATATTTATAAAATACTGCATGAAATGATGCTATGGAAGGCAGAGTCAAGAGTCCTTGCAGAATGGCTCAACAGAAAGACAAGAGACAATACACACAAGTTGAAACATGAAATTTCATCTATACATAAGAAAAGTACTTTCAGAATGAGAGTGGTGATGTGTTGGAACAGGCTGCTAATACGCTGTGGCATCTCCATCCCTAGAGACACTCAGAGCTCAGTTGGATGTTGCTATATGTTTAAAACTATATTTTAAACTATATTTATAAAATATATATAATATAGTTTATATTTATAAAATACTGTATTGTCTTATACTGAACATTAATATTTGTCTACCTATAAGGCACTTTTATAATTTCCCAATATCAAACCATTCACAGAATCACAGAATCATTTGGGTTGGAGAGACCTTTAAAGATCATTCAGTACTACTTCCCTGCCATAGGCAAGAACACGACTAGACCAGGTTGCTCAAAGCCCCATCCAGCATGGCCTTGAACACTTCCAGGGATGGGGTGTCCACAACTTGTCCGGGCAACCTGTTCCACTGTGTCACCACCCTTACTGAAAAAAATTTCTTCCTTACATCCAATCTAAATCCACCCTCTTTCAATTTGAAACTGTTAATTCAAATAATGACAAGCAAATCTCTACAACTCTGGAATAAGGAAGGAAAATTATTATCCCCTTATCCATGAGTAAGAAAATAATGCCTCAATAAAGATGGGAAATCTTGCTCAGCATTACAGAGACAACACAATGAAAGACTTCACAACCCTGTTCCGCATTAAATGAAGTTTTTATTTTCAGTTTGAATTGCCCATATTTCAATGCTGTGAGGATATAACTGACCTCCAAAATTCCCACATACTACACAAAAAGCTAATATTTTCTCATGACATTCAATAAAAATATTTCATTAGCTCCTTTGTAAGAAAGAGGATTACTTACTGCCTTCCCATGTACAGTGTAATAGATTCAATGCCCCCTCCACTCTTTTCCAGTGTTGAAGATGAAAGAAAGCATATGCTATTGCTTCACTGTCCCCTCTCTTCAGAATATGTTCAGGGGGCAGAATTAAGCTTTTCATTTCTAGAAGATACTGCAAGAAAAAAGCAGAGCGCAATTATTTCAGAGGTAATAAAAGCCACAAAAAACCTGCCTGCAATTCAACAATGAGCTCTGAAAGGTCTATTTCCCTAAAGTACTTTCACCCATAAGTGTTTCATCAAATGCGTAACATCACCAACTGTGCTTGAAGATAACTACTGAATTATTCCCAAAGACTAAGATATGTTGACAGATGGTTAATGTTCTGCTCTTCATTTGCAGTATGGGGACTACAGAGAATTTCAAAGTGAGATGTCTCCTATCAAAGGAGGTGGAAATAAAGGGCTTAAAGAAGAAAAGATAATCTAATTACAAGAACTCTCTTAAATTAAACGTGTTTATAATAAAATTAAGCGGTTTGATGCACATAGTCTTTCTATAAGCAAACATGCCATACTCGTAGTTAGCACACAGGTTGCTTTACTACATTGCAATCAATTGGTTGCTAAGTCTATGAATATGCAAGATTAGAAGCCACCAACAAGTTACAAAGTAAAAAAGTTACAAAATGGAATAACTAACTGATTTCCAGAAAAATAGCTTATCTTAAACTTGCTACTTGACATAGTTACTGAAAATGGTACGAAAATGAAAAGCATAACTGATCAAACCCACAAGCAATATTCCCCATTTCTGGATCCCCCATAGCAGCAGTGGATGCCACAAGAGAAGACAGGGGTCCTGGCTGTCATTCAAGCAGGTGATCTCTCCTCCTTCCCTAGCCCTTGAGCTACACCACTACCATTTCAGCAGACATTAGCTCATCACTGGTGGTACACTACATTCCAGTTAGTGGAGTGGAAAGATGTATCCCTTCTGGCATGCTTTTCAGGGAAAGGAAGGATAGTCAGAAATCACAAGCTACTGAATCAACTCCTGTTTGTCAGATCTCCTCTGAGAAGTGTAACATTACCCAACTGTATGCTGGCTGCTCTTAAACAGCATAGAAAAACTGTCGCTCTCTTCCAGGATGCCTAAGAGAAAATGTTCCCCCTAGCAGACTATTTAAATTAACACAAAAGGCAGCAGGAATGTCAGGCAGTAGGCTTTCAGGCCCTAAAACAAAGTTCAGAAAGTAGAGTTATGGTTAATCACTGGCATAAAGAGAGTGAGTGCGCAGCTCCTCCACTTTACCCTGTGCCTGCACACTGGTTTGGAAGGAGGACTGCAGGACCTAGGGAATGACAACAACCCAGTGCAGGCACCCACAAGAAGGCAACCTGCCTCCAGAGCTGAAACAGAGGCATGGGTGGTGTTAATCTTTCACGGCTCTTCTTAAACACTAACTTTTGTGCACAGGATGAGCTGGTGCAGAAAAGAGGAGGAAAGAGGGCAAAAGAAGGTAATGAGAATTGAAAATCAGACTTGAGGAAAGAAAGAAGAAAGGCCAAAAGGAAATGAGCACCACCAGCATGATGTTATGGAGGGATAGAGCTAGTAACCCTTTACCTGAAGGAGCCTGGAAGGAGCAAACAGGTAAAGGATTTGAAGAGACCATGGTCAAAGCAAAGAACCCTGCAAAATAGACAGATACTTCAAAGGCGAAAGTGAAACCGTGAGTGTTTCTGATGCAGGTAACAGTATTAAAAGAGAAGCTGAAGTAGCAGTGGGAGTAACGCTTGCGACACTTGTGAATTTTCTCCAAAGCCTTTGGAAAAATCTGACAGAGCTGCAGAGCAGGTGGATTACCAGGGGCAGCTGCAATTTAGTATGCAGGCCAGGGGATTGAGTGACAGAGTGAACAGCATAAAGAGCTGATAAGAGGGAGGGAGCTGCCAGGCTTACAGAAATACAACAAACATTCTTATGTTTGCTCTAATGAATGCGCCAGCCTTTTAAAAACACACATTATACCTGTTGAGTAGAATGGAATACAGCTGCAAGAGCTGCATGTTTGTATCTGGTTTATTAACTTGGAACTCTTACTTCCATTTTTTTCTTCAAAATTAAACAAGGAATAAGTTCTCATTTTAAATACTCCACTCAAAGAAAACCAAACAACCAAACAAAAAAAACCAACCACAAACTCAAAAGAAAAAACAGGAAGGAATATTCTATTTCTAGGAGCACTGAGATGAAAACATGTTATTTTGATTCTTACATATCATTTGTTATCAGTGATTAAGGAACAATTCAAATGGAAATACCAGGAAGGATTTATCTTGGCACTTGCAAATCATTCTTAGCCCTTTCTCAGTTGTGTTCATTTTTCAGTCTGTATTTTTTCTCAGTTTCAGAAAGAAAACGCTGCCTCATTATGCTACCACAGCTACTTTCCCAAACAAAAAGTAGATAATCTAGTTCAGTGGTATTCAAGAAGACCCACACACAAAGTTGATTGGTGGCTCATTTGGGCCTCATAATAGTTTTTAGTTTATGCAAGTGTCCTGGGTTCAGCAGTAGCAGTCATTTTTCTCCTTCTTAGTAGATGGCGCAGTGCTGTGGTTTTGACTTTCAGCCTGGGAACAGCACTGATAAAACCGATGTTTTCAGTTGCTGCTCAGTAATGTTTGCTCTGACCAAGGACTTTCTGAGTCTCATGCTCTGCCAGGGAGG
>JANRGW010046900.1:0-10867 GCA_024733675.1 Psilopsiagon aymara
ATGCTCTGCCAGGGAGGAGGGGAAGCCAGGAGGAAGCAGAGACAGGGCACCTGACCCAAACTAACCAAAGAGGTATTCCATACCACAGCACGTTATGCCCAGTATATAAACTGGGGGCAGTTACCAGGAAGGGCTAGATCACTGCTCGGTTAGGCTGGGTATCGGTCAGCGGGTAGTGAGAGGTTGTATTCTCTTCCCTAGAAGATTCCTTTGCTCTTTCTCTTATCATTATTATTATTGGTGGTAGCAGCAATGATTTGTGTTATACCTTAGTTACTGGACTGTTCTTCTCTCAACCCATGGGAATTACATTCTTTTGATTCTCCTCCCCATCCCTCTGGGAGCGGGGGGAAGGAAGTGTGGGGAGTCAGTGAGCGGCTGAATGGATCTGGGTTTCCAGCTGGGCTTAAACCATGACACTGTTCTAACAGAATTTCTTAATGAAAACATAACACACTTGCTAATATTTCAGAATTAAGAAAATTGAAATGTTCTCAATCATGTTTTTTTTCTTCTCTGTTAGAAAGAAATTAAGAAAAACACAAAACTAGAATATAACACAGATTTTTTTAAAAGCCAAGTTTTTGCCATCAGTTCTTCAGAATTTATTGATAAATATATCTACAATTTACCTTGTATATTTGCAGCAGCACATCTGTCCAAGCTCGTTTGCTCATTTTCTCAAATACACTGTCCTTCAGAATCAATAGATGCTTATTGCTGTAGATGTCTGAGATTTTCTCATCTAATTTCAACTCGGACATATGACCCTTCAGATAAAAGAATGGGATTTACTTTTTTTTATTTATTTCAGCGGTTTGGATAGAAAATTCACAAGAGGACAATAACGAATCAATGGCATAAATGCCTGGAAGATGTCTACTATAGTGCAACAGTGATCAGCAGCATTAGAACCATTTACAGTTCACAGCTGTCCCAGGAATAAGCAGCACAATACAGAATTGTCAGGATTTGAAAGCAGCAATCAGGACAGAGAAGCAATACAGAGGATATAGTTTTAAAAACAGTAAATCAGTAGAAAACAGTAAAATTAATTTTACTTTGAGTAAACATATCTGTTGGAAATAAAGTACAGGTATCAGCAGCATCAGAAGGAATGGAAGATGAAAAATGTAAATGTTGATGCCATTTTAAATTTCAGTTGTATTTCATGCACATGCTTAGATGTGTGCAACCCAAAACAGTCACCACAGTAGGAATATTCATGGTCCTCAGAGGACTTCCATTAATCTTTGAAAGATTGACACTTAGCACATAGTCCTTGTTAAAAAATAAAGAACAAAAAATGGAACAAATCTAACAAACACAAAACAAACAAACAAAAATCACAAATAAAACAAACCAAACCTACCTCATGTGCAGTTTGCTGTACTGTAATCCATTTCTTATAATCATGAGGTTCAAGCAGAAATTCTGGCATAACATGAGGAAGATATGCTCCGTGGCATCTGAAAACATAAAGCAGGAAAAGTTAATAGGTCAGCAAAATAATTCTCTTTAAGAGCTATCCAAGTTTTTTAACTTGCTCAGCCTTTGTACAAGCTCTTCTGAGTTCCATTTAAGTGCACTTTGGACTAATGATCCAGCGCTACTAATTGCTTTAGATAGCTTCTATCTATGAAATTTATGTGCCTACAACTAAACAACTTTGAACAGAATGGCTTCTTTACAAGAACTTGTTCTTCATAAATGACTTATTACAGCACAAAAAACCAAAACCATGTGAAAGTCAAAAGCCCGATGTTACATAACATTAGCAGAATTAAAATTTGACGATGCTTCATCTGTCTGCAGGTCTGAGGACGGAAGTCTCATGAGTGTGAGCAAAGGGATTTCAAAACACTGCCAATTGTTAAACTGACTTGTCATCTGTTCTGAAGTGACTAATAAATTCAATAGGAAAAGTAATGAAAGGGAACTTCATTAAGCTGAATACTAAAAAAAGCTAGCTTCCACATGAAGAAAGACTATTCTTTGTTTCAAATCAAATGACACAGTTTAAACAAATGTTGCTGGAAAAGGGGGAAAATAATTAAGAACTCTTAAGTTTATTTTTCTCAGGGGAGCAGAAAAGTTTCCTGACTTTCAGGTCATAAAATTACTCTATCTTACCTAGATTTACATTGTTCTCTGTGATTTTAACATGGCTAATGTGAACAATAATCTGATAAACTTTTCTTGTTATGCAACCAGTCACTCACATGAACTGATCATATTTTTCTGGTGCCAGTAAATTCAATTTACTTTGTACATTAAGCCACCACATTTTGAAACTAGGATCATGACAACTTGTTTCTCTTCCCACAGAATTATATTTTGCTGGTAAGAGAAAATTTTTTCACTCCATATTTGACACAGTGACATTATCTTTTCAGATTATTGAAATTTCATGTTTCCTACAGTTACCCAGTAGGGCTTTATAAGACACAAATGTTTTAATCAAGGTCTCAAAATAGGATGAATAGCCTGGTTCTAAAACTCACCATGTCTGAAATTCCAGTTTCCCTTTAAAGCATACACTCTGTCCCATGAAATCCCTTCAAAACTTCAGTTCTTCCAAAATTATAAAAGGAGGAAGCTATACAATGCTCATCTTTTCAGGTATCCTATCTTTCTCTCAGTGCTTTTACTTGGTAGATACATCAGAATAGTATCTACAAGAGAATAATCTGCAGTCTTCATCATCAGAAAAAATGGGTTCTATATAATCAAATGTTCTCAAAATTGGCTGCATTTTGCTATTGTGGAAAACCATCTTAAAAAAACTTCTCCTTATTAACATAAATATTTAACACAATACAATGTGGGGATATTTAGATTAGCCATTAGGAAGACATTCTTCACTCTGAGGGTGGTAAGGCACTGGCACAGGTCGCCCAGAGGAGTTATGGCTGCTGCATCCCTCGATGTGTTCAAGGTCGGGTTGGATGGGGCTCTGACCAATCTGGTCTAGTAGATGTCCCTAACCATGGCAAGGGGATTGGAACTAGAAGATCTTTAATGTCCCTTCCAACCCAAACCATCCTGTGATTCTATGAAAATTAACATCAGAGAAAGTCTAATGTAATGACATAGAATCACAGACTGATTTGTGTTCATCCATGCAGCCTCCTAGATTTCCTGTCTGCATCTTTGTTGGTACTCATTGCTCTTGAGCTCGGATGACGTGACTGTGAATATTAACCAGCTTTCTTAGGCTCCTTTTACCTCTTCTCTGTTTCACAGCAACAACAGCAAAGAAGGATGAAGAAGAGTTTATTAACTTTTATTGATTTGTACCATCTCTGACAGTTGTTCCACATTATGTGACAAGGTACGATTATCAATGAAGGTAGCTAATAGCTACATCCATTGAGCAACAGGAGTAGTTCTTCCATTTCTTGGCATGTTATTAATTTCAAAGACTAATAGATGCCAAGATAAGTCTCCAAATTTTTTGTTAAAGCCAGTAACTGCAGGACAAAGAGCATCAGTGGAATGGTGATCATTAATGACAAAACTGATATGAATATCTTCTGAATCTGTCTAAGGACAGAGGTTAAGAGACATCTTTTTTCATAATTAAGGAAGCAGAGTTCCTGTGAGATTCCCATGTTACATACAGCCCTATCACAGGATACCTCAATTAGTGTAAACTGCACAGGGTAACCTTGGAAAGAAAATGGTGGAATTTTTAGTAAATTTGGTACATAAGAATCTTGGTTAAGAAATTTATAAGACACAAATTTTGGATCACAGAAGTATAAAGGAAACCCTAAACCTGTGATGTATTTTTCAGTTGGAATTATGTCTGAACTATGCTAATAAAAAAGTAGAAATATGCATGCATATTTTATCATACATCTACTTACTTAAGGAAAGAAAGCAATATACAGTGCTGGCAGTGGAGCTGTAACATTCGTTCAGTTGGATCAAGGACCAATGCTTGGCTCGATGTAATGTCTGGTAACAATTGTCCACTCAAATGGAATAGCATGTCATAAAGAGTCTTAGTATCTTTCTCACGGTTTTGTTTAAAAACATTGTCTTGTGAAGATGTTGTCTGGACTTTGCATACATCACTAAGAGAGAAAAATGCACAAAACAAGCTAACACTATATACATCATGATGGTAAATTTAATGAGCCATGAAGTAAAAACAGCACCAAGAAAGCTAAAAAGTATATCACTTTTTTTCTTTTTACAGAACTTTTATAATAATGTAAGAATTCTGCACTGCGTGTAATATTCAATAAATATATGTGAAATATTTCATAAATAAATGTGTTTGTCACTGCTTTCTGCCAAACATAACTTTGATTTCTATCATATTTATAAACGTTTTTGTGTTTCTGTCCTAGAAGACCAGCTTCTTCATTCTTTAGTAGCAAACTAGATAAGATCAACTAAGTGATGCCACTGATATATTTCCAGGGTGTTTGCAAGGATGTTTATTATGAAATTTGCTTTCCCATCTGTTTCTTGATCTTTAAAGTGGGGGGGGGAAGATGTATTGTTAAGACACTTATCTATGCCATCAGAGATGGGAAAATTGCTAGAAATGTGATCATTCTGGAAGAAGAATCAATTTTATTTAAGAGGGTGACATATAGTCTGAAATGCATATTTAACAAAGTCTACATTATGATATACCAGAGCATCACAGTTCAAAATATATTTTAGAAAATGAAAAATAACACCTGAATAACATTTTCATATAAACAGCACATAGATGCTGCAATTTTAATATAGAACTGCGCATTAGAGTGCATTTATATTCCTCAGATCATATCCAAAACACTTTAGTATATATGTTAACATTTTAACAGGCAGACATAACTTAGCTCTAAGCAGATATGAATTACCGTCTCAGTGAATATGGTATTGAAATAGGATTTTGTCCCTTAGGCCAACCAAAAAGAGTAAACCAATTCTTAACAGCAGTTAGGGTTTTCTGAAAGAAGGTGTACTCCTCTTGATCTTCATTGGGAAAAAATGAAAATTTATTTTCTCTTTCTTCTCTGAGACTGCCAGTTTCACTACTCTCTTCACTCGTTGTTTCATCACTCTCACTTTCAGAAGAATCAGATTCTGAATGATAAAGAAAAATTAAAAAGAAAATATCCAGAGAGATTCCTTACTCCCCTGGTTTATGTCTAGTACAAGAACAATTATTATTTTAAACCCACCATTGCTCTCAGAAAGCAAAAAATTGTCAGACAGATACTGATTAATTTTTCAAGAGTAAACAATTTTTGTAACATGTACCTGCCTTGGAAATAGAACAAATGGTATTCTTGGACTCTAATTTCACTTAAGAAAAAATATTACCCAATCAACACAAATAGATTCAGGCATGGCTTACAAAACCACAGCAGTCTTAAAGAAACGGTCTTACACATACAATTCCAGGAGGTATAGCTTTTCCAGCTAGTCCACACTGGTTCCCCTCCTCTCGCTCACAGCCACATAGCATAGCTCAGTAACTGGCTTGTGTTCAATTTATCAGGTAACGCATAAGTGAAGCTAAACCTACATCCCAATCTATAAGCCTTCAGACTTTTCTCCTCTCTATTCAACCTCCTTTCTCCTAAATTCTAACCTGGTCAAAACTTAGATTATATTTTTTACCAACTAGTAGTTATTACCAATACCAACAACAATAGTATTGCATAAAAAGTAACTGAAAATACAATCATTCTCCTCATATCACAAAAAACTGAGATGATTCCAAACTCAAAAGTGTGATTTAACACCACTGTTGCATTTTTAATATTTATTAAATAATGAAAAAATAAAACTAATACCTTAGATAATGAATAAAAAAAATTATCTTGTTAGGATTTAAGAAGAAAAACTATGCAATATGAATAAAGGATGCCTATAAGTATGCTGGGGAGGGATTCTTCATTAGGGACTGTAGTGATAGGACAAGGAGTAACAGGTTCAGACTTAAACAGGGGAAGTTTAGATTGGACAGAAGGAAGAAATTCTTTACTATAAGTGTGGTGAGGTTCTGGAATGGGTTGCCCAGGGAAGTTGTGAATGCTCCATCCCTGGCAGTGTTTAAGGCCAGGTTGGACAGAGCTTTGGGTGACATGGTTTAGTGTAAGATGTCCCTGCCCATGGCAGGGGAGTTTGATCTAGATGATGTTAAGGTCCTTTCCAACCCTAACTATTCTCTGATTCTAAAGAGACTTCATGAGATCACCATGCAGACCTCAGTTTGTCCAGTTCTGTGGGCTCACAAGATTACTTGTCCCATCTTTTCACCGCCACCTTTGCCAAAGGTTATTGCCTTTTCAGATCGGAAACCAAGTTGCTCTTTTGAACTCTTATTATATCATTCCATTAAAAATGAATCACATTGGTAAAGAGCTACCATTTAATTTGTTTTACTACTCCTATTTGTCTTGGTAAATCAGGTATTGTCTTGGTAAATTTATTTTAGAAAATGACACACAAACATCAGCAGTCCTGCAAGAGTGGAATACTAACAGTGAATGTAACAGCAGCAACTTTAGCTGTTCTAACTTCCTAGTTAGAAAACTAGCAGCTGAAAGAAGAGAGATGTCAACAGACTCAGATACTAGTCATCAGACAACCTTACAGAAGATCTGTTACTCTTAGTTCCTATGGAACACCAGCTTAACTGAGGCCCCACTGACAATGGTTAGATTTATACAGTACTCCATAAATGCATTACAAATATGGAAGTCTAACCTAAGCATACAACTAGACATTTGCAGAATATAGCATATTTCTGGGCCCCCCACTATAAGAGAGATAATGAGTTTCTGGAGCGGGTCTAGAGAAGGACAGCAAAGCTGGTGAAGGGTCTGGAGAATAAGTCTTATGAGGAATGCCTGAGAGAACTGGAGCTGTTTAGTCTGGAGAAGGCTCAGGGAGGACCTTACCAACCTCTACAACTACCTGAACAGAGGTTGCATGAGGTAGGTGTTGCTCTCTTCTCCCATGTAGCAAGTGATAAGACAAGAGATAGCTGCAGCAGGGGAGGTTTAGGTTGGACACATGGAAAAATTTTTTCACCAAAAGGGCAATCAGGCATTGGAACAGGCTGCCCAGGGAAGTGGTGGAAAGTGGAAGTGTTCATCCTGGAAGTGTTCAAAAACTATGTACATAAGGTCCCTAGTAACATGGCAGTCATGGGGTAAAGGCTGGACTTTGTAATCTTAACTGTCTTTTCCAACCTAGCAGTTGAATCTATATTTACAGATGTATATGGTTGGTTAGTCCATGCCTACAGAAACAATGCCCTTCTTTGCAACAAATGCCTTAGGTTTGTGTAGTATTTAATTGTTCTGCTGGCTTCTCTGTGGACATGTTATTGCAAATAGGACCTTGATATAGTTTGGGTTTTTTGGTTTTGGGGGCTCCTTGGAGGGTCTTTTGGTTTTGTGTTTTAGTGGTTTGACAGGTTTCCCATCAATGTAATTTGCTAACAGGAAGGAGGGTCTTTACCTGCATCTATATGCTAGGACAGCTTTCCCATGGTGTCACAGGGGAGAACAGCCTCCCCAATATTCATTGATTATACATATAAAAGCATTGTTTACAGATGTGAAAAATACCTTTTTAAAACAATAAGCCGAAAACCAGTTGCAACATCTCAAAATGTTTAAAAGGAACAGTTGCACTCTACCTGATTCAGAATCTTCATAGCTTGTGTCAGTGGTTGCACAAAAGGTACTTGAGGAAATACTACGGGCAGGTGATAGTGAAGTAAGAAATGGATGCAAAACAACTTCACTACTGTGGCCTTTGCTGTCTATAAAACAACATTACAAGCTGCATTTGAGCAAACATATTTTATTGTCTCTGTGCTCTAACAGTTTATAAACAGATATCTGCTTCTATATTTTTCTACTTCATTCTTCAGTTTAACAAGTAACAGTTCTTATCTGAATAATGTTGAAAATCTTATATTGGTCATTAGACCTGACACAAAAAAAGAAAAAAAAAAAACCAAACAAATTGCATAGTTTTTCTATTAATTGTATATTTTACAGCCTGGGTCACCGCACTTGCTGAAAAACACCTATCAGAACAGATCTTATTCAAGAATTCTAAGTCATGAACAAAATATTCTTAAAGAAATTTTTGGTCACAGCTCTGTAATGAGTCTCTGCATACTATTATCCAGCTCTTTCAGACTCAACAACACATATTTTACAAACTCAAATGTATGCTTTATCAATCCATCAGTTCTGACAGATCATATGTCAGCCTTTGATAGGACCCTATTCTAGGTATCTCTGACGTCAGCCTCCAGAACAAGAGTAGAAGAGGAACCCAGTATAATTTCTAGAGAAGTAAATGCACTAGTAAGACAAGGAAGAGCTCTGTATGTTTACGCAGAGCTGTTTCTCTCACATATTCTTACCCAGTTCCCAGTGCTGCTGCACAGCAGTTGTTCCCTATCTGAAATATGTTATCCCAGAAGTGCTACCACCATCACTGCTGGGCTCAGCCTTCAGCCAGTGGGTAGGTCTATCTTGGAGTCCATTGGAAATGGGTGTGTTGGGCATGGGGAAATCTTCTGGTGTCTTCCCACAGAATCCGCCCTTTTATAAGTGAATGACTGAATGAGGTGCTGCTGAAATCTTAAGGCACTGATTGTAAAGGGAAAGCTTTGAAAACAGATAAACTAAATTTTTGCATTCTGAGGGGTTTAGTGTGAGGTGTCTCTGCCCATGGCAAGGGGGTTGGAACTAGATGATCTTAAGGTCCTTTCCAACCCTAACTATTCTATGATTCTATGATCTTTAATTTCTAATTACTGGCACCATTATTAGCATGGTTTGGAGCAAATAACACAAGAGCATTGTGTCAGATATGGGGAAGCAACGCCTCTCTGAATGGCTGTCCAAGCCACTGTTGTACAGATATGGTTTGGTCACATTAAATAATCTATACAAAACCCACAAAATAGACTCAAGCAATTTAGTGGAAGTGACTTGCTTCAAAACTGATAGTGGGACCAAACCAATAGGCAATCAGCACAGGACAGAAATATCCATTATTAATGGGAGAGCAGTTCTTCTAAAGCCATCACTTCATTTTCGGTTTAATGCTCAAGGGAAACCTACAAAGCATTTTCAAAAGACAAGTTGCAAAAATGATCTATTGATCACAAACAAACAAACAAAAAAAAATCACACATTTATGAAAGGTAATATTTTCCCCTTTCCTATCTTCATTTAATTGTACTATAATCCATGAATGATATATTACCTATCTTATGTATGAAAAATATATACATATGTATGTCATTACCTGTCTTCTTGCTAACCCCTTTTTCAACTTCAAAGTACAAACTGTCTTTACTCTTAGACAGTCCAGGTAACACACTTAAAATATTTCTAGTCTCTGATCACAGCCTTCTATTGGGCATAAAAATATGACTTCACTCTCCAGCCTTCAAGGACAGTAATTAAAAAGACCTGAAAACTATTCCCAACAGGCAAATAACATTCACTTTTTATCATAAAATTGTGTGGCTTTCTATTCTCCTTTCTTCAATACATACCCAACTGTTGCCCTAGGAATAACTGAGGATCAGTATCAATATTATTTTAATTATGCTAATTTATTCATTATTGTTTGGGCTGTTTACTCATATTTTAAAAACTTCACAAAACATTCCATAGGATTTAGGTTTGCCCAATATTTTTCAATAAACATTACCTAATCATACATACATACTTTTTCCTCATTTTCAACAAGAAAACAGAAGCTATTAAAACTCTTTAAAAGTTTAATTGCATTATCCCCTTGTAATTAATAATGAAAAATACTATGTTAATGATAAAATCCCTATTATTATACTAAAAACATTGCTAACAGCACTGGACATGATATAAGTTTAAGAAATAGAGTGCTAACTGCTTACCACTTCTCAAGATAATTTGTTCAGCAGAGTAGTTAATTGCAAAATATGGGTATAAAGTAAGAAGACAATTCTCTGCGGTTGCAGCAACTTGAATTTTGAACCTGTTCAAAATAAAATACAAAAAAAGATAGTTTCAATTTAGCTTTGGTAATTGAGATAATTCAGCACGAGAATTTAAGAGACAGAATTAAGGTGCCCAGACAATTCTGGTCAATTCTCCTATTCTGGTTCGGTAGGAAAGTACATAGATGAGACTGCACATGCCAATATAGTGAAGACTTGTAAAGCATGCCCACTTCATAGTTTTACTATGAGCATGAATGTATTATTAATCTGAAAGCTCAAAAGCGAGCAGAGATTTCATTAAATAAATAACCTAATAACTTCTGACTCTCTGAAAAGAAAAAAGAATTAAAATTACAGCTGACATTTATGAGGAGACAGCTAACTTGCTAAATATATCCTATAACTTTTGATGGGGGAAGTTTTCTTGAAAAGTAATTCCTACTTTGATTTAACATTCTATAAGACTTTACTGAAATCTCAAAGTAAATACTTAGAAATTAATAGATTCAACTCAAAAACAATGAGATATTGACTGCAATTGCTAGAACGTTATAGAAATGACTGTACATGCTCCAGTGTTCCACTAGTGAATACACATTAATGTATGGACACAGCCATATTAATGTGCAACAACCCACCTTATAATCTTTTTTTTGTACATCCTCTCAGTCTCTCAGCGTGCCACCAGCATGCAAATTATTACCAACAATGGATCATAGAATCATAGAATACTTAGGGTTGGAAAGGACCTTAAGATCATCTAGTGCCAACTGCCCTGCCATGGGCAGGGACACCTTCCACTAAACCATGCTACCCAAGGCTATGTCCAACCTGGCCTTGAACACCGCCAGCGATGGAGCATTCACAACTTCCCTGGGCAACCCATTC
>JANRGW010046902.1:0-16098 GCA_024733675.1 Psilopsiagon aymara
CCGGTGAGGCAGATATCAACCAATGAAGAAGCGAAAGTACCCACGTGGGTGGTGTCAGCTAACCAATTGTATTGGCCTCTCATACACGCGGGTACTTCGGATAGCCTATATCAAACCTGGACCTTCTGGAAATAAACGATTTCGTTTCCTAACCAGAAACGGGGTCCGTGCCTTATTCTCCACACTTGAATGTCACTTTTAGGTAGAGTTTATCTAGCAACTATTCAACTGGAAAAACCCCAAAAGTCTAGAAAGTAAACAAAGCCATTGTGACTCTTTTATCCCTGGCTAATTGTAAAACTATCAAACAGAAGACTAATTATGTAAGCTAACTGCAAATCATAGGTTATTTTGAATTCAGCATGCTCTTATCTCCTTATGCCAAGCTGAGCTCAAAGTCATCAAATTTGTCTCTGCATCTTTACATGAAGAAATTTCAAATATTTTCCCTATTTCATTTAGACAGTGTTGAAGAAAGTGGTTTTAAATCACTTATAAGAATGCAAAACTGAATACATAAAATTGCTGAATAGATGTGTGCCAAAATCTAGACAAAGTTCTTCCTGGAATATGTGTAAGTGATCCATGAAAAATGGCCACTGTTCACCTCTGTGTTTTTGTTTCACCTGTTTTGTGATAAATTAATTTTAAGTGTAAACATTTAAATTGGTATTTTTCTATATGTACAGGAAAGGGTAAATCAAACACTTTCAAGATTAAATAAGCTGCCTGTCTGGGTCATAATTCTTCAAATTTTCATCCAGTGTTAGCTCAAGAACTATATTTGAAAGACCTTAGTTCTTTTGTTACACAGTTTGTCCTCCTGGTTTTCGTAACACTAGTGTTTAGGTCAATGGCTCGCTTTCCAAGTGGAGACCAGTGACAGGCAGTATTCCTCAGGTGTTGGCATTGGGACCAATGCTGTTTAACACCTTTATTGGTGACATGGACAGTGGAATTGAGTCCAGCCTCAGCAAGTTTGACGATGACACTAAGTTATGTGGTGCAGTCAACATGCTTGAGGGAAGGATTGGCATCCAGAGGAATCTTGGCAGACTTAGGAGGTGCGGCCAAAGCCAACCTCATGAAGTTCAACGAGGCCAAGTGCAAGGTCCTGAACCTGGGTCAAGGCAATCCCAAGCTCAACTACATACTGGGTGGAGAATGGATCAAATGCAGCCCTGATGAGAAGAACTTAGGGGTGTTTGTTAACAAGAAGCTCAATATGAGCCATCAGTGTGAACTTGCAGTCCAGAAAGTCAATCGTATGCTCGGCTACATAAAAATAAATGTGACCTGCAGGTGATTCTCCACTGCTACACCTGTCCTGAGAACTTACCTTAAGTACTGCATTCATCTCTGGGATCCCCAGCATAAAAATGACATGGACTTTTTGAAGCAAGGTTGGTGAGACACGGGTACAGGTTGCCCAGAGAAGGCACATCCCTGGAAGTGTTCAAAGCCAGTTTGGATGGGGCTTTGAGCAGCCTGGTCTAGTGGAAGTTGTACTTGCCCATGGCAGGAGAGTTGAAACTAGATGCTCTTTAAAGTCCCACCCAACCCTAGCCATTCTATAATTCTATGAAATTGTAGCAGGTTCACTCCTTCCCCTTCATTAAAAGAATTTTAGTGAATCTTAGAGCAGAATTAGTCAAATCCTGAGGATACTGACTTCATTATATTAATCAATTTTTTACTACCATGCAATTGCTATTCTTTAAAAATGGAATAAAAAAAGGCTATGAGAATTTAACCTTAAAACTTTTCATAGTTATCTCCATATTGACACTATATTTCTGTTCCTTTGTATTTACACTGATTCTTACCCTACATATAATGACTATAAAGTTCAAGACTTTTACATCTCCATTGAAATTTAATGGCAGTAGCATATTATTTTTATAATCTTTGAAGAAAATTCTTTCTTTTATTTGTTTCTTAACATTTCTGTATTTTGTGTGTTGTTTAATCGTGGTGCACTGTCTAAGGTCTATCATACTCCTTAAAAATCTCTGAATAAGAGAACTGAAGTGTTACGAATAACAGCTCTGTAATCTCAGCATGTGCAATATTTCTCATCTTAAAGAGTTTTATTACAAAGGTCAATACTGAATAAATAACTTGTAGAAATAAGATGTTTAATAGAAATGCGGACAACTGCAGCAGCTTGGTCAAATCTGTCTGTGGAAAATCTAAGAAACAGCAAAGTTAGCTTGAAGGACAGACAAGAGAGCTGTTTTAATACAATCTCAGTACTACACTTGCTTATCTGATATCATCCTTCTTCTCTAACATCAGAATCTAACCTGTGCTAATATGCAAAGCCTTTTATCTTGATAAATCTGAATATTACAGAAATTTAGGTATGAAAAATAAATGGATGCTGCCATATGCAAACACTGCAAATTGGCAGATGTATGGTTTCACAGGGCAAAGATAAATAATTCCTGGGTTTGGGATTTTGAGAAAGATGACATTTCTGTTTCCTGGTTAAAAACCTCGTGAGAGCAAGGCCAGTTTTGATGCTTTGTGGGTGGTCCAGACACAGAATAGTGAAACAAAATATTTGCCTCTGTCTGTACTTAGTTCCCTATAGACACTACTTTTAAAATATTTTTGCATACTGTGTCTAAGATACAAAATTAATATTTAAAAATACCATGAAAAAAATAATTTTTTATTACAACAAATAGCAGGTGAAGAATGAGAGTACTTTGCTGACTTCCAAGAAAATAGCATGAAAAAGCTATTCAAGCTCCCTAAAATTAAGTTTCTATTTATACAAAAAGATCAAGAATTAAAAAAAAAGATATTATGTGAAATAACAATAGTGTCTTCCTGAAAAGAGATCTGAACATAAATGGAAATAAATTAAGCACTATGTTTATAAACTAAAATGTTCTTAAAAAACTATTAAATCACGTTTAATTCTAGATATATAACCTGTGTTTCCACATGTCTACATACATGCAAATATCTAATTAAGCAGCAATGCTACAAAGGTGTCCTTTACACAAGATACAAAAAAAAAAAGTCTAAAACCTAGATTGGACATATAGAATATCACATACATGAAATATATCCTAAAAGCAATAAAGCTGATTGAACAATGCTATATATTGAAAATGCTGTATTATTTTAAAATAAAGGATTTAAAAATGTGTCTACCTGCGACTGGTTAAGCAATAGTGGGGCCAAAAAAGAAGTCACCATAATTGAAAAATAATCAGGTACATTTTATTATTTCTCAAGCGTTATTTTGAAGCAGTAGCAGAAACTGCTTAAACAAGAAAATTCAGTAGGCATGTTATTTACATGAAAATTACAAATATTTACAACTTTTCAAGGAGTAAAATTTTCCAGAGTATCAACTAATTTATTCTCCTTATATAGTAAATGTCTAGAAAATTTGTATGCAAATGTGTATACCAGTGGTAGCTTGCATATTTGATAAGAAAAAGTATTCTGCACAGTATTTGCAACAAAATGCCTTAAATTATAGGGCACATCACACAGTATGCAGAGAGATCATTATATTTCCCAGAATCCTTGTATATTAACAGGTCATCATTGTTGTGTGTTATTTGAGTAAGATACAACGTGTTCACACTGTGCTTGTAATTGATAATGACAATCATTAAAAAGTGCTATGTTTGATTTATATTATTCACTAAACTTGAAGACAGCTTGAATCTCCTGTCTGATTCTCATGACCTTTTAAGTGCAGAACTCTTGGATACTGAGCCTCTTATAACTATGACAACTGCATGACTTTGCAAACCTTTAGGTGAAGCATATCAAATGAGTAAAGAGAAGTATGTCAGGGACTCAGAATACACAGAGAAGGAATGCCAAAATTGCTATGCTGGTTTAGTACTGGGAAGGTGACAAAACAGATATTTTTCAGCACTTGATGTACTTAATGAATGTTTCTTCTAATTTTTTAAAAAGAAGTGATTAATTAGTAGGGGACTTGCATGGTCTTTCACAAGGTAACGACAAAAACAGCTCCCTTCCTTCCAGCATGTTGACTGCACTGTCCTGTAGTTCTATCAGGTGTCCTTTTTGCCCTTTAATAAAATGCGGGTTACATTTCCACTTTAAAGTTTCTCTCAGCTTTGTATTTTTTTCTTGTTATGAGTCATTATAGGAGATAAGGTGTTAGACTAAATTTTGTGGGTTTTGTGCCACTTCCTACACTCTTAAACTCCAAAATTATTTTTCTCCATTTCAAAGTATTATATTTGGAGTTTTCATGATCCTCCTTCAAACAATTTATAAACTATTTTTGCTACCCCAATCTGAATAGCAACACTTCATTTTTAACCTAGGAATTTTAATAATTTACAAAGTTACACATGGTTTCAGAAAATTCTGCTAAGGAAACAATTTCAAATCAAATTAGAAAAGCAAGATCAAGCATCCACTTAGTGTCCACCATTCCCAGTACACCCTTCAGTTCTTTCCTAGCACGGGGGAAAAGCAAAGCTAGCTATCAGTAAAAGTGATTGGGACTCGATGATAAAGATTATGTTTGTGCTGTCAGAGCAAAGAAGCACCACTGGCCTTCCTCATGCAGTGAGGAATAAATACAATGATTAGAAACGTGACAATCCAGGGCAGCCTTGGTTGCAGTGAGCATGAGATGATCGAATTCGAGATCCTCAGGACAGTGAGAAGAGTGTGCAGCAAGCTCACTGCCCTGGGCTTCAAGAGAACAAACTTTGGCCTCTTCAGGAACCTGCTTAGTCAAGTTCCATGGGACATTGCCTAGAGGGCAGGGGGGCCAAAGACTGTTGGTTGATATTCAAGGATCACCTGCTGCAAGCTCAGGAGTGTTGCATCCCAACTAGAAGGAAGTGCAGCAGGAGGACCAGAAGACCTCCTTGGATGGATAAGGAGCTGCTGAGGAAACTTAGAGGGAAAAAAGCGGCTTATAAAGGGTGGAAGTAAGGACAGGTGGCCTGGGAAGATTACAGGAATGTTGTCCGGGAGGCTAGAGGTCAGGTTAGGAGAGCCACGGCCCACTTAGAATTAAACTTGGCTAGGGATGTGAAAGATAAAAGGAAGGGTTCTATAGGCACATAGAGAATAAAAGACAGACTAGGGACAACGTGGGCCCTATCTGGAAGCTATCAGGAGAACTGTCTACCTGGATTTGGAGAAGACTTCTTTGCCTTTCATTAAGACTTCTTTGCCTCACTCTTCTCCAGCAAATTCTCTGACCACACCACCCAAGTCTTGGAAGGCAGACACAGGAACTGTGAGAATGAGGACTCTAGACCCATTGTAGGGGAGGATCTGGTTCAATATCCTAGGAACCTGAACGTTCACAAGTGCATGGGACCTGATAAAATCCATCTGTGGGTCCTGAAGGAGCTGGCAAATGAAGTTGCTACTCCACTGTCCATCATATTTGAAAAATCATGGCAGTGAGGTGAAGTTTCTGACAACTAGAAAAAGGGAAATATAACCCCCATTTTCAAGAAGGAGAAAATGGATGACCCAGGGAACTACAGACCAGTCAGTCTCACCTCTGTGCCTGGCAAAATCTTCTGGCATATTCTCCTGGAAGGCATGCTATTGCACATGAAAAGCAAGAAGGTGCTTAGTGAAAGCTGTCATGGTTTCACTAAGGGGAAATCCTTTCTGACCAATCTGGTGGCCTTCTATGATGTGGCTACAGAACTGATGGACAGGAGTAGAGCAGCTGATGTCATCTACCTGGACTTGTGCAAAGCGTTTGACACTGTCCCAAATGACATCCTTGTCTCTAAGTTGGAGAGAAATCAATTTGATAGATGGATCTCTCGGTGTCTAAAGAACTGGCTGGATGGCCGCATCAAAGAGTTGTGCTCAATGGCTCAATATCCAGCTGGAGACCAGTAACAAGTGGTGTCCCTCAGGGATCGATGTTGGGACCGGTCTTGTTCAACATGTTTGTGGGTGACATGGACAGTGGGATTGAGTGCACCCTCAGCAAGTTTGCTGATGAGATCAAGATGTGTAGTTTGGTTGATACATTGGAGAGAAAGAATGCCATCCAAAGGGACCTTTACATGCTTGTGTGTTGGGCTGATGCCAACTTGATGAAGTTTAACCATGCCAAGTGCAAGGCCCCACACCTGGGTCAGAGCAATCCCAGACAGAGCTATGGGTTGGGCAGAGAGGAGATTCAGAGCAGCCCTGAGGAGAAGGACTTGGGGTTGTTGGTTGATGGAAAAATGAACGTGAGCCGGCAGTGTGTGCTCGCAGCACAGAAAGCCAACCATATCCTGGGCTGTATCAAAAGCAGAGTGAACAGCACGTCAAAGAGGGTAATCCTGCCCCTCTACTCTGCTCTCATGAGAACTCACTTGGAGTACTGTGTGCAATTCTGGTGTCCTCAACATAAAAAGGACATGGGACTGTTGGAACAAGTCCAGAGAAGGACAACGAGGATGATGAGGGGACTGGAGCCCCTCCTGTATGAAGACAGACTGAGAAAGTTGGGTCTGTTCAGCCTGGAGAAGAGAAGGCTGCGTGGAGACCTCATAGCAGCCTTCCAGTATCTGAAGGGGGCCTATAGGGGTGCTTGTGATGGACTAGTCATTAGGGACTGTAGTGACAGGAGAACAGATAACGGGTTAAACAGAGGAAATTTAGACTGGTTATAAGGAGGAAGTTCTTTACTGTGAGAGTGGTGAGTCACTGGACTGGGTTGCCCAGGGAAGCTGTGAATGCTCCATCCTTGGTGGTGTTCAAGGCCAGGCTGGTCAGAGCCTCGGGTGCCAGGCTTTAGTGAGAGTGGTGCCTGCCAATGGCAGTGGGTTTGGAACTGCATGATCTTAACGTCCTTTCTATCCTGAACTCTTCTATGATTCTAATATGGATCTACAATGCTTGCTCAATATGAGAATCTAGACTCTTTTTCTCCAATATTTCCAAAAATTTTATGAGAACTCTGTATGAAGTATGATAGTACAGTTTGCATTTTCAGGTAGTGTTGAACTGGCAGCAGCACATTTATTTCAATAAGGTTATTTCATTTCCTGATGAACTTGTTCCTTTCCTAATGAACAAGTGCCATTGTCTTTTTTATAACAAATTAAAGTTCAATGAACAAATTGAGTCAAGATGATCTGCCATTCAGTGTGGTACATTTTCCTGTTAGTGTAATAAATTATACCATAGATAGGATTTCTGTAAATATTAAACTGAATAGAGTTAGAGCAGTAAGATAATTGCTGTGTTATCAAAAAAGTGAGTATAAAATATTAGATGTATTTTCTTTTATTTCCTCTCCCATTACAAAAATTAGGTGATCTTTTAATGAAGGTAATGGAGATCAATAAACTTTGTATTAAAGTTTCACATAATTTGTGGCAAATTACAGGATATAATCTAAATTTAGATATGACCACGCTGCCATACACAGAAAGGAATGTCCTTTCATGGCCCATCTCTAGACATGATAAAAGGTGAGATAAAAGTGAGTGTTAGCTCTGGATGTATGGAAAAATCATCATTACTATTTTACATTTTTCATGCAAAGGAAGCACTTTTCTGTGCTCTGCCATGCAACCTTTGTTCCTTCCAGCAGACATATACACTAGAAACCACTAGATACACATTAATTCACAACCATTTTTATATGTGGTCTTTTTTCTGTTCTGTAAATTTCAGATTGTCCTAGTCAAGCATATGCTGATGATATTCAGTGCAAAAGAATATGAAGATTAATTTAAAAACATCCTCCTAGCAAATAGTGTTAGATCGCAGTTATTTGAAGTTAATTGCATTACTTTTACACCGAAAGAAGACAGAGTCAGCGATGGCAGGCACATCACAGGGAGATCATGTGTTGCAAACTTGCTTTCAGTAAAGTAACAACAATTACATTTGAACTAATACTCTTCTGTTGATAAAACATAACTGTTCCAACTAATATGAAGGAGATTCTCTGTTAAAGACACTACAAATCTGAATAAATTTTGTTTGTACAACATTGCAATTCCTAGAATATTGCAACATAGTCTTTGCTCTTTAATTTTAGGTTTCCTAGTTAATATATCCACAAATCCTAGCCTGACTTTAAACAGTAGCCGAAAGAAATGGTAAAATAAAAGCAACTCAATTCAGTAAAACAAAACGTAGAGATAGAGCAGAATACAGGTGATGAGGCCACTGCACTTTTGGGAAATAATGTCTTTGAACAACACTGAGACCAAAATTGGAAAGCTGTTGGTGAATTTAAAGCCAAGAATATTGAAGTGAAAGTCAGTCCTAAATTAACATGTTAGAATAAAACAGGTGATGAAATGATCAGAAAGCAGAGAAGTAGAGATGAGCCATTTAGTCACATTCTGCTCTTTTTCTTCTTTAGCAGAAGCACTAAGCTGCCAAACTGATGGCTGTTCATAAATATCTGCAGCAGAGTTGGTCCCAGCACTGTGTGTGACAGCTTTCAGTAAAACATTCATTGTGATGCTTTGAGGTCTTCAGAGGTACATAAAATAGTTCCCAAACTGCACATTACATGCAGTTTTCTATTATACACTGCACAAGATGTCCTTGACATTCAAGAATTTGCCATACATATTTTAACATGTATCACTCCAGGGTGTATTTGAAAATACCCTCCACTTGCCTTTAATAATAATGTCTTGTCAAGTGGAATCCAGATCTTGGTTAATCTAACATAATATAGACTTGATGGTTTTTATTAACTGTCAAACGGGGTTCAAGAGCCATCAGAAATATTTTTCCCTTCTGTCGTGCATTTGTCCATAGCATGTTTCATTTCTGACCACTAATGTAAAAGGTTAATAAACTACAGTATTAAATACCATTAATATCCAATACTCATGACAAGTGAATGATCTTGATGATTTTGTTTTATTTTGAAGATGTTGGGACATTAATGTGGGTATTCTGCAGCCTTGCCGATGTGTACCATGCTGCATGAATTGGCTAATTTGTCTGTGAAGAGCCTGTGAAGCATCTCTGCCATAATAGACCCTCTGCACCTTTATTAAAATTCACATGACTGCTTGAGATCTGAAGGGTTTATTTTGATTCCTGTCCTATTTCCATTCCCCCTACTTTTTTTTTTTTTTTAATGTAATAGCAAAATGTACACCTAAACTAGTAGTCTTTCATAATCATTTTACCCTATGTGAAGCATAAATTGACCTTAGATAAGAAAAGTTCTAATTTCCAAATATCAATTTGGACCACTGTTATTACAAGGCTGGTTATCAATGCTCTATTTTTTCTACATCATTATGCTTCTCAAACAAAGAAACCAAGTCAAACCTTGTTACGTTCTTAAACAAATTTCCTGAGCACCAGTTAAGCTTATTAAAAATTCACTAAATCAGAAATATAGGTGATGGACCTATCTTCGATTTGTGTGATAATAGTACAAAATATTCTTATGAAAACTGTTCTGGTTTTATGATATTGACACTAGTAAATGAATTTGATAAAAAAAAAAAAAAAAGAATGAGGAATAAACTAGGCATTATTAACCTATTATTCAAACATATATATTGCAATGTTTTTCTTCAGATTTTTTCTTTAACTCTTAAGTTTCCAGAACCTAAAATATCCCCATTAACCAGGATGAAAGGATTTTATATTTAACATATTTATCTGAGTATTACTTGTGTGTCTTCTTCTATACTATCTTTACAAATCACATTTCGATTTTAGCTCAAACCAAGATGGTTTTGTTTACCTTTAGAAATAAATCACTCTGGAATTATTAAACTGACACAAAATATAGTATCAATCTAAACAGTAATAAAATGCATTTCTTGTAAACCATAATATGTCAGAGAAGAACTTCTGTCAATGTTGATACATACCACCTATCAGTTATCTCTTTATGTACTGGCCATCACTGGGGAAATTTTTCCAGTTACTCCATGTCCAGTTGTTCCACATCCAAACTACACTATTAGCTAGTCTTACTGCTTCTTCTATAGGTAGAATATGGATCTGCCTACTTATACTGTTCTGCTTCCAGAAATGTGAAAATCAGGGGTTCAAATAGTGAGTTTAAGGTGGACATAGAAATGTAAGTAAGTGTGGTGTGGTGTAAATGCGCTTATGACTGAAAGCAATTATCAATATTAGCATGTTGACCATTTGAGAATCGGACAGATGAGCTGTACCAATGCCTTTCAGTACACTGTACACATCAGAAAGTTTTAACGGATAAATTGGCCTTGCTTACTGGTGAAATGCAACTGTATCCCAATAAAAGGGAAAAAAGACCTCCTGTTGATGTATATTGCTCCTAAGTATTAAAGCTGTTTAAACAGAAAAAGAAACAAACAAACAAAAAACCCAACTTTTTTTCTTTCTTTGCTTTTTTTCCCAAGTTTTACTAAAGATGGGGAGAAATCAATGATGACTAGGCTGTTAAGGACTCTGTGAAGCCATTTTAGCTTTTGACTTTCTCTGAGCTGTGCAGAAATCCTGGTGGTTCTTTTTAAAGTTTCCTAGAAGACAGAATAAAATCATCAATACCCTTCCTCTTCCCTTAAAGGATATTTAATAATTTAAAATTCTGGTGTGTTCGTGGCTTAGTTAAAATCCAGCACTGAGTTAAAACTAGGTCAACAGATCAAACTTACACTATGAATGAGAGCTCTAGTGATGAGTGACACAGCTGATCATGAGTGCGCTCTTTCTTACTCTAATGAAGTTCCTACTTCTAGTTGCCACTATCTTCTGTGAATCTATAATGGATTATTTAACACCTGAGTGTGCACAGCACAATTTGCAGTTTTCGGGACATATGAAACTTTGATGTTGCCAGGAGACACTGCTGCACTTTTGCTCTTGCTGCTCTTTCCTACACATTAGAACTATTAATAAAAACTATACCTGTCTCAAGTATCCAAAAATAGTACCTAATATTAAACTTACAGCAAAAAAATCTATTCTCATACATGAATTATTAACAAATAATAAAATTTACCTATTTCATATAGTCATTCAATCAGGTAATCATACATGAAACTTATTTGCTCTTTGAATTACTGCTTACCAAAGAGCACTTTGGCAGACATAGCAATTCAGCAGTGCCAATGACTTTCTTTCATATACTGTACGGAAAAGAAAATCCTGAATTAATGTTTGGAAAAGATGCAATAATTACTTTGCTACAGGATGAGGCAGTTTCATTGTATCATATGCTATTGTGCTGTTAATTAGTTTTCACTAACAAAGAAATCTAATCATACAATGTGTTCCAAATACAGAATATCCCTTCAATTTGGTCTCATATTATCACAGAAATTGACTTTTTATGATAATATACACAGAATATATTGCTACCTTATATTATTAGGACCTGTCACAGTGCTAACATGCTCTCTTGAAAATGAAAAATAAGCCAGAAATTCTTTCTCTAGGTTTTAGCTATGTTAAAAATGGCAGAAGGAAAGGAAAACCAGTAATGAAAGGAACTCTAATTAGCATAGAACTCATAAAAATGGATGAAAGATATTTAAAGTTTTGTTTAACATTTCTGTTTCCCATGATAATATGTTTTCGCCGGTCCGTCTATATCACTGGTGCCCCTGACCATGGTGAGGGTTTGGAACTAGATGATTTTTAACATCCCTTGCAACCCAAACTATTCTATGATTCTATGATTACATTAAAATTCTTGGTTTAGTAACACGTCTGTAGAGCTTTTGGACCAAAGATGGCTAGGATCTAACACAGTGATGATGGTGAGAGCTTGTGTGTGGCACACCTTGTGGGAGCTTTTTTGTAGTTCCACTATGTGACACACATGAAAAGGCAAGGAGCAGGTAAATGCCCTGAGAAACTCAAGTTCTGGTTAGTCATTAGGACAGAAAGCTCTGTTACTTGAATGCTTATTTTGCTGCACTGACAGGGATTTGCCCTGTATTTACAGCAGCAAAACAGTTAAAATAATCTGATCCCCTGCTCAGAACTAGAAATTTCCAGCTTCCAAGATTTATCTGAAATCCTTTTAAATCACTAACTTTTTTTATTTCACATTTGTAATAATTCTGCATGCAAACCATTCAGAAAAGAACTTTAAGCTGCTGGCATAGTTGAACAAAAACCAGATATTATTCTCTTCACCTACTGAAATTTATTTCATTGTAAGTGGGTTTTGTGCAGGGAGAGGTGAATTCCTCCCTTGCTAAATAAATGTATAGAATTTTAAAAATGTAATAAACTGGGCATTGTTTAAAACAGAAGTGTATTTGTGTACATCTTTAATTAAAAATATAAATATTTTCAAAAGAAAAACATTTTCACAGTGGCCATAAGATACTCCAGAATGACTACTCAGTGCTGGTAATTCATGCCCAGTTGCATTGATGGTGACTTATCCTTCAGCCTTATGGTTAGCAGCAGAACACTTACTATGAATTAATGCAATACAAATTATGCCCTACAATACCTTACTGCTTAATTAAAAATGAACCAATTTATTAAACTGGAGACATGAAGCTTCACCCCCTACATGCCTGAATGAGTCTTTGAGCAGCACAAAAGTCGCTTTCAACTTTCCTCATTTCAGTTTCTCAGAGTAACTATTCACAAGGAGATTTGTTGACTGTTGTTGAATACAGTCGGTTCTTTCGTGCTGTGGTAATCGATGTATTTGCAGGATAATGAGTGTGGGAATGTTTGGATTCTGCACCCCTACCCTTTTTTTAAGCTGTCATCCTGATATAATGAAACAACTCTCTGGAAATACACCCTAAATATTTCCTAAACAACAATATAATTTTCTTTCAGTACTTTACAATGCAAAAGCACTCCCAATGACAGTGCTCACAGAGCCACGGCTTTCAAAACATTTTCCCTAGAGTACTGGCTAGGTAATATTCATTTGAAGCTAGAAGATGAAAATCTACACGTGGCAATAAAGTTAACACACTTGCTACAGAATTATTCTGAATCTCACATGAGGTTAGTTGGTCACCGAAATGCTATACTTCAAGCACAATTAATATTTCTAATGGGTTTCCAAAGTAAGCTCATGTAATTAATAAAAGGATAACTTACTGCTAGTCACATTGCTTTTTCATGTTTTAATACTTTTAGAAGCTTATATTGACTATCATTACATTATCCCAAACTGGATTCATTGTTCATTTAGATTTCTTTCCACTTATGCTTGAAAAATATTTTTTTCTAATTTGCTGGAATTTTTTCCCCTCCATCTATTTTAAGATATTCCTCCTTACAAGTTATGATTCCCATTCTGTACTGTCTTGTCCTCTCCTGTCTCCCCCCCTATCCTACCCTACCTTTTTATTTAGTGTTCCTTTACTCAGCCTCCTAGGACCTATCAAGAAAAAGTTTACTAGAGTACTATCTAGAACTGGAGAAATCAGTCAGTATATAGTAGCACCTGTACACTTCCATTCTTCACACGGTACTTAATTATACGCATGGGATTTTTTTATCTTATTTTGCAGCTAGTTAGCTACAGGCAACTAAGTAGCTGCTAGTTAGCTACAGGTAACTTGGTGACAGAAAGCAGTGGTGGAGAAAGATGTTGACAACAATAACTTGGTTATTGCCAAGTTGGAAGGCCAGTTTTCATTTTAGTCTTTGAAACTCACAACATCTTCATCATAATTTTCCATTTATCTCTTCTTACACTGAAAGGGTTAACCATGTGAGTGAGATTGCAAGATGGCAAATTTATTTCCATTATTATTTTTCCATTAGGAAACTTATTACTTTTATAAAATTATGAAGTCAGTTTGTTACTCTATTTTTATCCTGCTAAATGTCCATTGGAAAATGTCTGTCACTGAATAGTGCTTAGAGTACATTACCAAACCTTTTGGTAATGACTCATGCAGAGTAGAGATATCTTTTTTCATTTGCCTAATCAGTATCACACTTTTCAGTTTTCCTAGATCATTACCCCTGGCATGTGTCAGAATACTTCTGGGTCCTACAAATTTAGCTAACAATTCAAAGAATGCAAAAACATTAGTTGCAGGCAAATGACTCCTTTCTGTCCAAAATATTCAATAACATTTGTAGGCAGGCATTTGATATTATGAGTGTTTTTTCTTAATGCACACCTTGGCCCTGGTTAATGTAGGAGTCCTCAAAATAGACCACTTAGTCATATTTATGTATATGTGAAGGACGGAGTATGGAAATAACTGGATTTGGAAAAAAGTATATAGAAGGTCAGATAGCTCCTACTGGTGCTTCATATAAAATTCTTATGTTACAAATTGTATTTATAGTTGATATAGAAACTAGCACATAGAGTGTAGACTGGTTAATGTTTCTTGTTTTGAAGCTATTTGCAGCTGTTGATAATTTTGCTAAACGTTAGGAGTTCAGGGTGAATTGTGGATACTGTATCACCTTGATTACTAATTTTGAGATAAACAGATCCACAATCTCCAAAATGTGCTTAGAGGGAATAAATAAATAAATATATAAATGAATGAAAATGTGGTTTGTTTCTGTAGAAAGAAGGGTATGAATGCCTCGTCTTAGAGACAGTAGCAAGTCTATAGTTTGAATGAGGTCTTTGAAAGACACAGGCCTTTTTTGTGTTTGCGTTTGGATCAGGATGTCAGTAAACAGCTTTTCAACTTACTGCCATTTCTGTTTATAAAAAAAGAAAATAAAATAAGCCACCTTGCACTTCTATCACCTGCTTCAAATCCAGAGATGTAATTGAAGTACAGTCAGGAGAGAACTGTTAAAGATTTACTTCTAAACTCTGATGCTGAGTTGCATGTGGTCAGGAGAGATCATGCAGTTTCGATTTTCTGCACAATTCCGAACCACCGAAGAAGCAATCAATCATAGCCAGAACTGACCTGAACTTCTACATCATGTGATGGACTGATGAACCCAGGCCTGAAAAATGAGATATATGCTTCTTCTAGATTTCATTCTTTCTCTGAAACCTTCAGTACAGTGAGCAAAAAATGAAGACATAGAAGATAAAGAATCTGTGGGACAAATGAGAACATAAGGAATAAAAATTAAGTGTAAATAGTATAACGCTATCTGAGAGAGAACAACAGCTGAACCAGTAGAGAAGAAAGATATTTGCTGGTAGGAAATTCAGAAATACATTAGTATAAACAAAAGGCAAGAAAATAATTATTATCCAAGGGGTTCAAGAGAATGACAGAAGAAAGGGTTGAGAGAAAAGGGGATTATATGAAGCTAAACCAAGAAAACTAAGGGTAGGAACATGATACTCCCACCTGCAATTACAAATGGTTGCAAAGTCACGAGATTCTACATTAGTTTTCTGCCAGAGGAAGTTCTCAAACAAAATACATTCCTCACGGCTTTTTTTAATTTCTTTCTGAGCATTAGCCCATGTAAGACTTCATACTTCTGTTGTCACCATTTTCTTTGTCAGCTCAGGTCACCTAACAGTAAGAACCCTCATACTGATACTTAGTAACACTCCCAAATAAATGCCATCCTCTGGTATTCTTTACTTTCTAAAATATTTTTTAATTTTACAAAGGAAATTGCATCCAAGAATCATATAAATAATTTTCGTCAACCTTGAAGTGTATCACATCATCATCATTTTTTTAGCATTGAATTCTTACTAGAAACTTTCTCTAAGCATGTATTATTAGTATAATATTTTCAAAGACAGAGCAGCCCTCTTCTCAAAGGTCATACCCTCTCAATTCAAAAGAAACCGAAAAAAGAATGACCATTAAAAAAAAAAAAAAAAGAGATGAAGTAATAGAAACTAATCTTTGGGTGAGAAAAGAGAAGTAAATTCACACTGAAATTTTGAGCTATTTTTGGAGTGGTTTAAATGACATTTTACCTGCTGAGAAAGACAGTTTCATTTCCAGTTAGAGCATCTGAATGTTCCAACAAAATGCGTGCGCACCTGTCATGGTTTAAGCTTGTCCTGGGTTCGGCAGTAGCAGTCGCTTTTCTCCTTCTTGGTAGCCAGTGTGGAGCTCTGTTGGTTTTTTTTTCCTTTGGACTTTCGGCTTGTGAGCAGTGTTGGTAACACCAATGTTTTGGTTACTGCTTAGTACATTTTGGTCTGGCCAAGGACTTTCTGAGTCTCATGCTCTGCCAGGG
>JANRGW010046903.1:0-16919 GCA_024733675.1 Psilopsiagon aymara
GAAGAGCGTGCAGCAAGGTCACTGCCCTGGACTTCAAGAGAGCAGACTTTGGCCTCTTCAGGAACCTGCTCAGTAAGATTCCATGGGGTATAGCCCTAGAGGGCAGGGGTCCCAAGACTGTTGGTTGATATTCAAGGATCACCTGCTGAAAGCCCAAGAGCAATGCATCCCAACTAGAAGGAAGTGCAGCAGGTTGGCCAGAGACCTTCTTTAATAGATAAGGAGGTGCTGAGGAAAATTCAAAGGAAAAAAGAGGCTTATAAAAGGTGGAAGCAAGGACAGGCAGCCTGGGAAGAACACAGGGATGTTTTTCGGGAAGCTAGGGACCAGGTTAGGAAGGCTAAGGCCCACCTAGAATTAAACTTTCCTTGGGATGTGAAAGATAAAAGGGAGGGATTCTATAGGTACGTTGTAAATAAAAGACTAGGCACAACGTGGGCCCCCTCAGGAAGATATCGGGTGAACTGGCTACCCTGGATTTGGAGAAGGCTGAGGTTCTTAATGACTTCTTTGCCTCAAGGCTTCATCAGCAAATGGCCTGACCGCACCACCCAAGTCTTGGAAGTACATGTAGGGACGGTGAGAATGAAGAGGATCTCATCTGAGACCGTCTTAAGAACTTGAATGTACACAAGTCCATGGGACCTACTGAAATCCATCTGTAGGTCCTGAAGGAGCTGCAAATGAAGTTGCTAAGCCACTGTCCATCATATTTGAAAAATCATGGTAATCAGGTGAAGTTCCCAATGACTGGAAAAAGGGAAATATAGCCCCCATTTTCAAGAAGAGGAAAATGTATGAGCTGGGGAATTACATACCAGTCAGCCTCACCTCTGTGCCTGGAAAAATCTTGGAGCAGATTCTCCTGGAAGGCATGGTGAGGCACATGAAAAACAACAAAGTCCTTGGTGACAGCCAGCATGGCTTCACTGAGGGGAAATCCTGCCTAACCAATCTGGTGGCCTGCTCTGATGGGGCTACGGAACTGATGGACAGGGGCACAGCAGTTGCGTCAGCCACCTGGAATTGTGCAAAGCATTTGACACTGTCTCACATGACATCCTTGTCTCTAAATTGGAGAGACATCAATTTGATAGGTGGACCACTCGGTGGATAAAGAACTGTCTGAATGGCCACACGCAGAGTTGTGCTCAATGGCTCCATGTCCAGCTGGAGACCAGTAATGAGCGGTGTCCCTCAGGGACTGGTGTTGAGTCTGGTCTTGTTCAACACCTTTGTTGGTGACAAAGACAGTGAGATTGAGCATACCCTCAGCAAGTTTGACACCAAGCTGTGTGGTTCAATTGATACGTTGGAGGGAAGGAGTGCCATCCAAAGGGACCTTCACACACTTGTGAGGTGAGCTGATGCCAACCTGATGAAGTTTAACTGTGCCAAGTGCAAGGTTCTACACCTGGCTCAGAGCAATCCCAGGCACAGGTACAGGTTGGGCAGAGAAGAGATTGAGAGCAGCCCTGAGGAGAAGGACTTGGGGGTGTTGATCTATGAGAAAATGAACATGAGCCGGCTTCAGTATGCACTTGCAGCCCAGAAAACCAACATTATCCTGGCCTGCATCAAAAGGAGCGTGACCAGCAGGTGGAAGGAGGTGATCCTGCCCCTCTGCTCTCGTGAGACCTCACTTGGAGTATTCTGTGCAGTTCTGGTGTCCTCACCATAAAAAGGACATGGAACTATTGGAACAAGTCCAGAGGAGGGCCATGAGGATGATCAGGGGACTGGAGCACCTCCTGTATGAAGATAGGATGAGAAAGTTGGGGCTGTTCATCCTGGAGAAGAGAAGGCTGCGTGGAGACCTCATAGCAGCCTTCCAGTATCTGAAGGGGGCCTGTAGGGATGCTAGGGAGGGACTCTTCATTAGGGATTGCAGTGATAGGACAAGGGGTAACAGGTTCAGACTTAAAACAGAGGATGTTTGGATTGGATATAAGTAAAAAATTCTTTTCTGTAAGGGTGGTGAGGCACTGGAATGGGTTGCCCGGGAATGCTGTGAATATTCCATCCCTGGTGGTGTTCAATGCCATGTTGGACAAAGACTTGGTTGACATGGTTTTCTGTGAGGTATCCCTGCCATGGCAGGAGTGGTGGAACTAGGTGATCTTAAGGTTCTTTCCAATCGTAACAAAAAAAATATAACCAAACAAAAAACTTACGGCAGCCAACTTCATCTTCATTAAGATAACAGTCAGACACACCATCACATTTCAAGAGGGATGGGATACAGCCTTTGGAAGGACAGAAGAACTCTGTTTGCTTGCAAGGGCCTGGAGATGTGGTGGTAGACATCTTTATGGGACAGTTCATTTCATCACTTCCATCCATGCAATCATCAGTGCCATTGCATTTTGCAGGAAAGGGTAAACACTGCTGCACATATGCACACGTGAACTGGTCATTCTTGCACGTTGGAGGGTGTAAATCAGCTGATCCTACAAGAAAAAAAAGGAATATTTATTTCCCAGACCCCTAAGTCCCTGTTTCATCCTACAAAAATCACTGCAACTGAATTTTTACCAGTAGAAAAATAGGAAATATTTGTGGAAACTGATTTCTAAGAAGCTGGGTATGCTAATGCTGTGCTTTACAACAACAGTGTCTCCCATGGGAGCAACGTGATGGATTTCTATGAAGTTTGTTATATGTGCAAGCAAAAGAGAAGCATCTCAGAGTTTAACTTCATGCATTTAATCTTTTCTAGGTCAATTTGCTGCAGGTGAGTAAAGAAAGTACTATTATGATTGTTAGAGACAAGGAAAGACAAATTAATGTCCCCAGCTCTGTGAAAGACAGGAGTTTTACTGTTGACTTGCGCTGAAGCAGAGCAAATTAACTGCAAAAGTTCATGGGTGGATTTTAGCTTGACTTTCAAAATGGTGCAAGAATTGCTGTCTGACCTCAGAAGTCAAATGTTACTGCTGCATTATGACACACTGTAAGGGATTACAAGAATTTTGTCATCGTTTTGCTGCTTTTAATCCACTGGGCATGGAGGTATGTTTGTTTATTCTGTGATACCAGGCTGGGGTTTTCCAGCAGGAAAACTTTGCTGAAACATGCTCATTTTCTAAAATAACTGCATCATGAACAACAACAAAGTTTTGTACAAAAAAATGAACTGCTAATGCAGTCCAGTAAACAGAATACCAGTATTATATTACTGTCTGGTTGCTTGTGGAACAGTTACAAGGAAAAAGAGCTCAAACTGCTGTCTAACATTTACCTTAGCTAGCTTAGCAATTTTTGATTTTCAGGTCGCTGTCAGAAAATCATAATTGAAAAGCTTCATATCAGAGAATATTCCAGACAGCATCTTGTACCACTAGTGTTGTTAAATGCTATCTTGCAACTAGAAAAATATATTTAATATACTGGACATAATCTAAACATAAATCAAGAACAGTGTATTTAACAGTGAAAATAATAACCTACGGATATTTTGGCTTGTCTTTATTCAGAATTACATCATAAATCACTCAAAACCATGTACTTTTAAATGTGATTGAAAAGATTGCATTTTAATATGATTTATAAATGCGTTAGTCTCAAAAAGATTATTTTCGGTTATCCTACTGTAAAAAGACTTATAAAAGTTGTCTTTAGATACTTGGTTACAGACATTTAAATCACATAATGAATTTATTTTAAAAAAATGTATTCTAGGTTTTGCATTTTTTTCCTACTTTGGCCCCACTTTTTAGCAGATAATTAATAAAAGTAGCATATAAAGATGTTAGATTTGGGTTCATTATGAAGAATTTGTATACAGAGCTATGATTCAAATTTGCTGATGACATCAAGCTGTGTGGTTCTGTTGATAAGCTGGAGGGAAGGAATGCCATCCAGAGGGACCTTGACACACTTATAAAGTGGACTGATGCCAACCTTATGAAGTTTAACTGTGCCAAGTTTAAGGTTCTACACCTGAGTAGGAGCAATCCCAAGCAGAGTGACAGGATGGGCAGAGGAGAGCTTCAGAGTAGCCCTGCGGAGAAAGACTTGGGGGTGTTGATCTAAGAGAAATGAACACGAGCCGGCTTCAGTATGCATTTGCAGCCCAGAAAGCCAACTGTATTCTGGGCTGCATCAAAAAAAGCATGACCAGCAGCTGAAAGGAGGTGATCCTGCCCCTCTACTCTGCTCTCGTGAGACCTCACTTGGGGTACTGTGTGCAGTTCTGGTGTCCTCAGCACAAAAAGGACTTGGAACTGTTGGAACAAGTCCAGAGGAGGGCCACAATGATGATCATGGGACTGGAGAACCTCCCATACAAAGATAGGATGAGAAAGTTGGGGCTGTTCAGCCTGGAGAAGAGAAGGCTGCGTGGAGACCTCATAGCAGCCTTCCAGTATCTGAAGGGAGCCTATAGGGATGCTGGGAAGGGACTCTTCATTAGGGACTGTAGTGATAGGACAAGGGGTAACGGGATCAAACTTAAACAGGGGAGGTTTATATTGGATATGAAGAAGAAATTCTTTACTGTAAGGGTGGCAAGGCACTGGAATGTGTTGCCCAGGTAAGTTGTGAATGCTCCATCGCTGGTTGTATTCAAGGCCAGGTTGGACATAGCCTTGGGTGATATGGTTTAGTGTGAGGTGTCCCTGCCCATGGAAGGGGGATTTGAACTAGGTGATCTTAAGGTCCTTTCCAACCCAAACTATTCTGTGATTCTATCATTCTATGTTTAGATTGGATATAAGGAAGAATTTCTTTACTGTGAGGGTGGTGAGGCACTGGAATGGGCTGCCCAGGGAAGTTGTGAATGCTCCATCACTGGCGGTGTTCAAGGCCAGGCTGGACAAAGCCTCGGGTGACATGGTTTAGTGTGACGTGTCCCTGCCCATGGCAGGGTGGTTGGAACGAGATGATCTTCAGATCCTTTTCAACCCTAACTGTTGATTCTATGATTCTGCCTACATACCAATGAAATGCATGGGAAGTTATTGGGAGAACCTATTTCTCTCTTTATCGCTATAAAACTAGAATTGTCAAAGAGCACATCTTACACAATTTTTTTTAATGAACTATTATATATTTTTAGTTTGCATTTTCTCTAAAGAACATAAAAAGGTATGGTTAGATTAGATTGGATAGTTTTTTGGGTTTTTTTTTTTGTTTTTTTCTGTTACTTCTGACCCTTTTCCTCACAATGCCTGGGGGACATTTAAGCAGCAAAAATGATTTAACTGCAGTCAGTTCCACTTAGACATGCACTTTTGTCATTGACTAGTCTAGTTCTAATTTTCCTGTGTTCTGACACAGTGGAAATTAACCCCACACAGTTACAAAACATTTGACTTTTCTATGGCAACTTGTTGATGTTGCAGGAAAAATTGCATTTATAGTACATTTGTGAGAATTTTTGACTCATTTTAATTCCTTATACCTGGTCTTGTTCATAACATGCTTGCTAACAGGTTTTTACTCAAATTGCTCTGAAAAACAAAAACCTAAACTCAATACTTTTTGGATATGTTGCCTGTTATGAATCTGGTCTTGAGTGTTAAACTATATTCAGACTGTTACAGCACTGATCAGTTTAGCCGCATGGTCCCAATCATAAGAAGTGCTTATGTGTGTAAATGACCCCATACTGAATTCAGGAGTCAGGCAAATGCTCAAATGCTTTATTGAATGGGGCATCAATATTTTTATAATTGTTATTTTCTATCATTATTCCTTATTGATGTTAGAAAAGAAGTTCTTCTCAACTTGCATACCAATAATTTCAGAGTGCGATATATTCACTGAGAGCAGTGAAGATGTCTCCAATTTATGTTAGAGGTTAAATTAGGGATAAGGTTAACCAGTGGTGTTGTTGAGGTCTGGTTTATGTTACCAGTACACTAATAAAAATCCAAAGTGATACCCTGAAATCAGCAAAAGCATTTTAGATCAGAACAATAAATAAGATTAGAATATACCTCAGAATATCACCTTGCTTATTAACTCACATTACACATTAATTAGTTCACATACCTTTGGTTTCAGACTCAATGGGAAAATTGTGCTCTGGGTGATATTCTATATAATATTAGGACGGTACTCCCAAGTTCTTTTTTTTTTTTTTTAAACATGAAGTAAGTTAGAAATAATTTTCTTAATTATATATTAAATGTGCCTGGTGCAAATGTTGAAAATTTATAAAACATTAATTTGTATATAGCTAACATTTAAAATCAACTAATTAGGAATATGCAAATCTAGAAAATCATTAGTAAATTTCAGCTGAAAACCCAAGCAACATATTAATGCAAAACTAATTACTTGCATTCAAAGCCACTGTCTATGTAATTATTTATATTAAGCTCACCGTTGCAATATCTGCTACTAACATGTTTCTTTCTAAAGGGTGACAATATTAATTCTGTTTTCCTGCCACTGGGAAGAATTGAACTGAAATATTAACACTGCAATGTGGTTTGAAGTGAAAAATGAGCTGGCACTAACAAGACACTCATCGTAAATACCTTCCATTATGTCGTTATACAGTGGCATGCTCACCTGACTCAGCTGTTTAAACTAACTTTAAACTTATGCATTTACATGAATCTTATATCCACTTTTTTAGATATGTATGAAGGCTCTGTAAACAGCTGGGTTTTTTCAATGCAAATTAGACTATCTGTTTGTGGCCCATTACAGCTTCTACACTTGAAATTGTTAGGTGCAATAACTGCCTAATACTGGCATGCCAATAAAATGCTTCCTGCACCTTTTGCCAGATGAAGAAAAGATGTTCCCAACTCAGCAATCATCTTCTGAGTGTTGTGTGGCTCTCTTTTTGAGAACACAATCAGGAGTGGAGGAGATATTGTACAGGCTCCTTTTTTAAAAAGCAGTATCTATGTGAAGCTGTTTAAGGTCTTGGAGATAAATCTACTGAAAATAATGTGTGCTAAGGAACACAGTATAAAAGCTTAGCTTTCTGTATTCACACATGATCACTGAACAGCAGGACTGGAGAACCTCAGGAATATATTCAGTATTTGCACACAGATGGAAAGCAAACTAATCAAAAACAATTTCAGAGAAAATAACCTCTGCTCCACAGAATACCAAGTCTGTATTTAGATCTGCATGAAGAAGAATAGCAAATTGTTAGTGTTCCATGATAGCTCAATAATCATGACTTTTTAAGGAGAAAGCTGAGGACATATCCTTATTTATTTGATTTTGCACTCAGTGTTTTATTTTACATTTCATATGGCAAATACACAAAATGAAAGGAAGGGCTTTAAAATGTGCATATAACATCTACTTGTACATCATAAAAAAGTCATTTTAATTAGGTCCTAAAAATTACATTTAAATTTGGTCCTAAGCCTTTGTGAAATCTCACACAGCTGTGCTGGGTGTATTACAATCTAAGGACCAAGAAGTGCCTACTAACACCCTCACACTTTGAAGAGAAGTTAGGTAGCTGAGATAGATACAAAAAAGCAAAACTCAGACTAGTGGGTAAGGCAAACCAAATTCAGTATGTACTGCTTCATGAACTGTAATAACTACAGCTGAATATATCTGCACTTCATTGTTGTCAGATAAAATGGGTACCTTTAGACACATTTTTATTTCAATGTACTAACCATCAAATCATCTATTGCACTAAATAGAGCTTGTGAGCTGACTATTTGGGAGTAAAGAGCATTTACAGTAAGTCAAGAAGTGCTCATCATCAAGGACATAAGTACATATTTATGGACAGGGATTTGTTAAAGGCTGACTGCTTGATGAAGTTTTTCTGTACACGTATGCTTTGTTGTACTATTGCCTTTGTCATCCATGGAGCGTACTGACCCTCTTTCCTGTTTGCGCGGCAAACTTCACAGATCAGCACTGTAAACATTTTGCCCATGAATCACTGGGCCTCAGTCACAGGAAACCTCAGAACTGCTATCACCCAAATGCTAATAGAAATTACATGTTTGTATTACACAGACATTAGCACTGCAAGAAAAACACAAACACAATTTGAATGAAAACCACTTCCATGCTATCCACCTCTTTTCTTCCTTTTTTGTTCAGACACCAAGATCTCTGGTGCAGAGTAGGTCCCCATTTATAACTATGTATCACTTGTAACAGTAAATTCTAATTAAGACCTGTAGACATTGGCATTACAGTCAACACCAGAAAGAATGAAATAAAGTTACCACATGCTATTATGCAGCACTAACTCAGTTGTATCAGAACTTGCACTAAAGCCCATTAAGGTAAATGAGACAACTCATCTATTTTAATGGGCCTTGCATCAGACCCTTGAAAACTAACATCCTGATATATTTGCATAAGTAATTTGCCTACTAAATCTAATAAAAACAGTGAATCTATTAGCTGTAGCTAAAAGAGACTAAAAATAACTCCCTCCAACAGTTTCCATTAGACAAGAATATAAATTAATTACAGGCCCAATCCAACGCATTAATCAAGTTGAAGTAAGTGGCAGTCCTCATTTTCACTTCAGTAAACATTGGTCTAGGGCATGAAATCAACCCACTCAAGGTGCCAAGGAAATAACCTTGTTAAAAAAAAATTAACCAGACTGATGTCATTCAAATACTTTAACAATCTGCCCATGAGCCTTTATCAGTTCCAAAAAAGTTTCTGCTGGAAAATAAAATGTTAATCTCAAAGCTTGTAAAAAGGCAAAAGGGAGAAATCAAGTCTGGCAAATTGAATCTTTCATTCTCTTCCTTTAATGAAAATACAAAAGAATGGTATAGGGTGCTGAAGAGAAACCCAGAGACCCTGTTGCAAAGCCAACATTAACAAAAATCAGTACTTGGCCCAATGACTGCAGAGTTTTACATGCTTGGGCAGAATTGTGCAGAATTTCTTTTAAATTATCACAGTTTGCTAATATACAAGCATAATGGAAAAAAGACAGATTTATTGACAGTAAAATCAAACTATGATTTATAATTTCCACTCAGAGAACTACCACTTATCTCTGAAACACACCGACTACCTGCAACAGCAATATGGCAATATTTGCCATATTCCGGCCAAGAACAGTACAGGAAATGCTAGCTATGCCTGCTCTTGTAATGAATGTATTTCTTTGTTTATTTATTAGGAGAAATTAAGAGCTGGAGAAGCTGTGAAGCTTGAGCTTTCAATACAATGAGGTGGGCTGGATTACAGGACAGGTTTAGAGTGCAAAAATGGAATCAGTGCATTTTCATAGGTGGGGTGGGAACACAACACTATGTTAAATATTGTATTTCTCCACTTCTAAAGAAAGGTTATCTTCTACAAGCACAAATCTGTCATCAGCTGAGACAAGCCCTGAAAAAGAATATGGTAAAACTCATACAATTTCCAAGATAAATCTAAGTTTGTGATTTACTGAGGAGACAGATAAGTTTTACATAATGAAGAATGTGAGAATTTTATTCTTTCTAAGATAGTATCATGAAATTATTTCATTCCAAAAATGATTTCTCTCCGTCCCTCCAAGGAAATATATTGATGTTATGAACAAACTTAGCAAGGCAAAATATTATCTCTGTGATTTGAAGCTTGCTTGGGTTTTTGTGGTGTAAACAGATGGGTTTTGGAGGTTCAATATTAACGAAACTATTTCAATACACTATTAATAAATCCAAAGATTTTTTAATTTCCCAAAAGGCACCTAGCTTGAATCAGAAGATTCCAGTATCCTGTGTAAGTATGAGAAGGCAGAAAGAAATGGAAATATTTGGACACACATATTTATTTATTTAAACATACATGGTATAATTGTATTCAGAACTTGCCACTAATTGTGATTTTTTTTTATAGTATAATTATTTTATCATAAAATTATTCTCAGCTTCCCTGTCTGTCAAATCCACAATAAATTATGGCTTAATCACCAGCTAGGTCTGTGCGTTGGAAGACACTGAAACAGGCTGAAGAAGTTTTCTAAGGCACTGTGCCCTGGATTGTAATTTTTTCTCTGTAAAAAAAGTAGAAATACCCTATCTCATCCAAGCAAATAGGAACTAAACCATATTTGGATTGGTTTTAGGGAGAAGCTAATTAACTGAAAAAAACTGTTCACAAATATCCCTGGTATCCATAGTCCTCTATTACCATTAATCCTGCTTTCCTCTTCCCCTTTGTTCTACAGGCTGCCTCCCCAGCAACTCCCCCTGAATTATCTCTTGCCCTTGAGGAAAGAAACTCCCTAACCTCTCAACCTGCCAGAGATTCCTTCTTCACTGCAAGCATGAGCAGACAAGCTGTGATTCCCCTGGCTCTGCATCTTAAAGAAAACAGAAGTTAAGTCTTCTGTACAGTTTTCCCCTGTAATCTAACACTGTAGTATTAGCAACTTTCAATATCTCCTACATTCAGGCTCTGGGAGTTTCAGAGATGGATCACTGATTTCATCTAAGCCTTTGTCAGATGAGTCCTCTTCCACTGCAGAATTTTCTCACTACTGCTTCAAGTGTGAATGCATGGGCACAGTCAAGCACGCTCTTCAGCAAAACAGTCTCTGAGCCACCAGGTTATTTTTTGCACAAATAACACATAAACACCCACTGTACTTTCTGTGTTGCTGTTTCTTAATTAGTTAAAGGTGTCATGTGTGCTATTCTTATAAGATTTAGTGAAATGCAGTCTACCAAATGTGCCAGGGAGCATATAAAATTATCTGCAAATGGATAGTTTCTAGGCTGTTTGGATATTTGACTAGTTTGCCCATAATAGAAAACCTCTTAATAAAGATAAACAGTTCTACATTCAGAGCTGTATCTGAATAATGCATATGAAGAAATCAAAATATTCAATTATGTCTCATCAGGGATTTCTCTGCATTGGAAAAAGCAGTGTGCTCTGGGTAAAATAGTATTCAACAGTGATTGAAGATTACATCATTGTATATAAACTCATAGTACTTGTTGTGAAGCAAAGGGAAGTCTGTGGCAGTAAAAGCAGGAAAGGTTTATAGACAATCAGGATTCAAAGAGTGTATTCTATGAAGTAGAGATGAAATAGTCCTCAATATGTTATGAGAAATAAATAACAACTAGCCAAGTCTTTATGACTTAGCATTTCGAGGCATATGTACCTTTGCTCTGTGGTTTCTAATCTGAAATCACAAAAGTATTGACTTCTGAAGAATAGTTACTAACCGTTTTCTGAAAATTAGATACCTACAAGATACCACATAGCACCTACAATTATAGTAGCTCAGACTAATTGTTAGTTTTGATGATCTCAACCAGTGACCATTAGCTTGCTCTCAATAAAGATTTTTATTTTTTTTACTCTTTCTTTCTTTATGCTATGTATGCTATATGGAAAGAGTGTTTATGGTAAATATTCTTTTACCAAGCTGTTTCAATTAAAAAGTCTCAGAAACAACTTTGTTCTGCTGGTTTAATAATAAATACTCCTCTGAGACAGCTTCTATTTGAAGATGTCAGTAATAAAGTTCATTTCCTTCCACTTTGAGAATAAAGAATGACATACAGTTCTGGCCTTTTGGAACACTTCTCAGCCTGGTGCCTGAACCTGCACCTATAATACATTTTTGGTATGATATTGCATATTGATATTAAACAAAGTGTAACCTGCTATTGTTGGGAGGTCAATGGGAACTGTTCTGCCCTGAAGGAACTTCAGGATTGGGTCTGTCATGTGTACATCTGTTGTGAGATCTGAAACTGCAATGTAGAGAGGTCTTGAAGAAACCTACCCACCAGACAGAAGATTGAATCACTAAGATTAAAATAAAAAATGTATACAATTCAAGACCTAAATGAGAATACAATGAACAGGTTTCCTGTTCATGAACATAAGCCTAGATTCATACAAATATTAGCATATAATTTAAATCCTAAACATGAAAAATTTCCTCAGCGTTAAAAGGGGAACTGACAAGTTAAAGGGAAAACTCACCTGAGAATTACATATAGCTCTGGAAGACTCTGAATTACAAATGTCTGGCAATGGGCAATGCACAGGGGGAAAACAGTATGCATTTTCTTATGCTTTTTGCCAGGCACCCGTAAGTGTTGGCGAAAGGTTATATTGATAGATCCGCCTTTTCTTTACTTACTATGGCTGACATGAAGTTTGCAGTGTATCTATCTTAAATTTTGTGATTGAAATGCAATTTCCTTTGTTTCAGCACTTCTTTGCAATATCAGCTCTTCTAAAAGGTTAGGAAAGATGATCTATAGGGGTGAATCTAGCCATCTGTCGTGACTTACTTATGAAGGCTCAAAGAAATTGGATTCCATTTCTGGAGGATATTAGGTTTTAGGGCAGTGAGAAGATTTTGTGTGCACTTTTGAAAAAAGCCTTCGCAGTACTAGTTGGCTTGGGCTTGAATGCAGAGCTAAATCCAGTATTGTGATTCACAGATTCTGATTTGCTTTTTTCATTTATTTCATCACAACAAGTAAAAGCTTGCTCAATGTAAGGATTACTTCAAGTTTTTACAATAGGTCTAGTTTGTGTTTTGTTACAAAGCAATGGGAGCACTCGGATGAGTTACAGCACGTCAAAGCAAACTTTTCGCATAAGTGAAAGCCACTCACAACCACTGAAGAGTTTCCTGTACTTCAGTACATAAATGGCAAATTTGACACATTTATTGGTAATCTGTGTGGTAAAGTCAAGGACTATGACAACATTAGCAAAAAAACAACCCACAGCAGTCTGGAAAATAGCACTGGGGTTTGTGCAATTCCACCATGACCAAATGACACAGTGTTAGAGACAACATGTCCTCTCTGTGCTGAATGTTTTGCATTATGTGAGTTACCCTTTTATCTCCAATGAATCCTTCCATAATGATATTTTCTGCTCCAGACAAATCTTTCAGGTGAAAGTGAAGATGCAATAAAGAGCGGGAAGGAATTTGTAACACTGCCAGTCATTTCTCATGTGTTGATAAAGTATTAAGAGCATTTCATAAAACAGAAAAGAAGGAAAATGATTCAGATAGCACTGAGCAGCTGTGGGTAGGAAAGTATGAAAGCAAACATTTCTTTGTTTAAAGAAATGAAAAAATACAGAATGATAAGGAAAGGCAGAGTCTAGAACTTAAAGCACTGTGTGATGTTTGCACTCCTGTTTATATCCAAGGTGCAGCCCAAATATTCATTGTAAAGTGTCAGCACTATTCTTTTTGAATAAACTGAAACATAAGGCAATTACTTACAGCAGTACTATTTAAAAGCGTAAGTTCACGAAGAGCAGTTGCGAAAGAGAGGCTAGCAGGTATACTCACTGCATCAAGGGGCTGAAGCAACAGTTAGTGCAGACTTTGTGCTAATATTTACATTCTTACAGCAGAAGATCTCCACAAGCACAAAGATTTTGCTTGGGTGATCTCTGGAAGAGATCACAAAATATATTTACTATTAATTTGTTTCTTGAGGATACTCTTCCAATACATAAAAGTGCTATGTAACTAATACCTCATTATTTAAACTACACAGACTTTGTCCATCCAGTTTATTTTTCCAATAATGAATGAGTGATGAAACCTAGTATTCTGATCTACATAAGCAGAATAAAGATTGGATGTTAGAAATCAGCTAGGTCCTGTGCCACTGACAGACAGTGCTGCTGCTCTCTGTGCATCTGCATCATCTAGAAGTTACTTCTGCAGTAGGCCAGAGACTAGCTTGGTCACACTTTATTTAAATGTTCAGAAACATTCTTGGATGTGTAGAAACTCTCATGGCTAATGAGGGCTGACTACTTAAAAACAAATAAAAACCACAGCTGAATTAGAGCTACTGGTAACACTTTATTTCTTAGCGCTCCCAACCAGCTAAATTACCATTGCTTCTATTTAGAACACGTTGCCTCAGGAAACCCAATGTAATTAAAAACAAGTGCAAAATAATAATAAAGAGAGTGAGGAAAAAGATCTGCAGCAGCAAAGCAATCTCCTGAAAAGAGAACATCACAAAAGACTTATACAGCAGGTAATACACTTTTCTTGGAGCTAGGTCTTTGAATAAATGAGATGAGCAAAAATCAAAGCAGGACTGACAGTGACGTAGGTAAACTTTCTCACCATTTCTGTTAAAGGAAAATGTTCTTTCTCAAATATCTACAGGCAGTGATTTTACATTATTTGAAGGTAATATTTTCAAATTTTACCACCTGAATTTTTAAGCAGTTACTCAGCAACAATTATTAAGAAATAGCACCTACTTCAAAGTAGCTGCTTTTTGTCACCACCAGTATTAAACCATTAGAGTTAGGTTTTTCCTCCTAAACTGCTGTGGTTTGGTTTATTATACACAGTCTGTGTTGTTCTCTTGCTTCTTTGCAAGGACAGATTTGGTCTACCTGGACAGCATTTTTTGTCTGGAGAAGATATTATGTATCAAGTCACAGACTCATTAGGAAATAGCATTCCATTAGACAATTGTATAATAATTTTTTTGAGAAATACATACATGGGACAGCAGTAAGACTATAAAACTGGGGGAGGGAGATGGATGGTATAGATGATAGAAGAAACTGGCAGAATTGTCAGGGTGCACAGAAAACTGAAGTGGTTGGTGGAGGCAAAAAATGTGTGAGAAATCCTAAAATATGATGGCTGAAATTGGATGCCCTATTAAGTGATAAACAGGAGGTGGATGAGTAGAATATAGAACTGTGGAAGCATCAGGATTGAGGATGAATCTAGGATGGCACATTAATGCAAGACAGAGGTTAATGAACAGAGGTATATATAAAAAAAAATAATAGTGGTAAGGCTAGAATACTCTGTACTGTAACTCCAAGTAATGGAATTCACTGAGTGCAAGATGATCTACAGCAGAACATGGGAGGGGGATGCAATGTGATAGGTATTAAAAGACCTCCTATAATCAAGATTTGCCAATTGATGTTTTTCCAATAACAAATACATTATTTTCCAATGACTTAAGATTTGTGCATGTTCAGAAAGAACTGGCTAATTCATAGCAGAAAAATAAGTTGAAAGATATGAGAAAGCATGGCCTTCAGAACTTCAGAAATTCTCTGAACCAAATTAATTCAAGTTGGGAAAGACTGAGGGAAAGCAGAATTTGTTATGTTTTTCTTTCATTCTGATACATTTCCTTGGGTATCCATTCTTTGCCACACCAGAAGATTTGACAAGGCTTCTTTTAAGGCAATATATTTTATGCCACTCTTGAAAAAGCATAAAGAATAATCCTACAAAGAACAATGTTTTGTAAAGAATTCATGTAGAAAACCTTCCTATGCATCTAGAAATCACCATCAAAAACTACACTGAAATTGTCTGGAGCACACAAGCTCACAAGAATACAGTTATCCTGCCTTTAAGTTAAACATGCAAGCTGACCAAGGAAAAGTCTGGGTTTTTTTCAGATGAGGTGATGATGATATAATACAGAACAGAGCAAGATAAACCACCATTTCTATCTTGTAAGTATTTCAGCTTGTAGGGACTAATTCTAGGCAGATTGCCAGTTTGCCATGGAAAGGAATAAGTTGATTCCTGAAGAAGTCTGCCCCTTCTCCAGCTGGGTGAAGAGCCTAGATGACCGCTTAAGACTGTATGATTTATTTTTAGGTGGTTGCATGTAGATAAAGTATGATTTTTTTTACGTGGCAAACAAATAATACACAAGTAAACAGTATAAGTCTACAAAATTTACTTAAGAAATTCCTTACAATATACCATACTTGTAAGACAGAGATTGTGATACAAGTTAGATACCTTGAAGTATTCTCTAATGAAAATCTCTGGAAAAAATAAATGGGATTAGAAGATGTTGCTCCATAAAAATTACCTAATTTCTATAGCTATTACACTATATTTACACTATATATAGACTATTATTATTTATATACTTTCCATGGAAATTTTTCCTTTCTCTGTATTCATGCTTGCAAACAATTAACTAACAAAGTTGTCCTGCATTCAACAGGAGCAGCCATTTTTTCTCCTTCTTAGTAGCTGGTGCAGTGCTGTGTTTCTGACTTTCAGCCTGGGAACAGCACTGATAACACTGATGTTTTTAGATGCTGCTCAGTAATGTTTACTCTGACCAAGGACTTTTTGAGTCTCATGCTCTGCTAGGGAGGAGGGGAAGGTGGGAGGAAGCAGAGGCAGGACATCTGACCCAAACTAACAAAAGAGGTATTCCATACCACAGCACGTCATGCCCACTATATAAACCAGGGGCTAGATCGCAGCTCGGTTGTGCTGGGTATTGGTTGGCAGGTGGTGAGAAGTTGTATTCTCTTCCCTTGTTATTTTTCTTATCATTATTATTATTGGTGATAGAAGTAGTGTTCTGTGTTATACCTTAGCTACTGGATTGTTCTTATCTCAGCTCATGGGAGTTACATTATTTCAATTCTCCTCCCCACTCCTCTTGGAGCCGGGGCGAGTGAGCAAATGGCTGCGTGATGCTGAGTTACCAGCTGGGCTTAAACCGTGACAAAAGTATAAGTTCCATTAAAATTGGAAAATTGATTTATATACATTGCTGGAATATAGACCTGCATTTTCCAGTTAATCACAGGTGCTTAAAATATATAATTTGAAAAATTCTCTATTATATCACATTATGCATAAAGCTGCCTAAGTAATTCTTAAGGTACAGTTAACAAAGGTTATTTTGATTACCATGATTACCATAATAAGGGTAGAACAAGCAGCTGTTTATGTACACAGTCTGCAGCTCACTGAAGAACATTCCAAAATAGTATTTGCCTGAGCCTATTGGTGGTATTATTCAAAGAAAACAAAAAAACCTTTTTATTCAGCTTTCGACTGAGCAAGTACAACTTGTGTGAACATATTATTTCACCTTAAGCCTTAATTGGCATGTGGTTAATTCTCTAAGAAACTGTTTAGTCATCACAATAAAACCAACGAACAAATAACCATCCCCCCCCCCCCCCCCCCCCCC
>JANRGW010046904.1:0-63395 GCA_024733675.1 Psilopsiagon aymara
TGCATTCTTAAAACACCCCCCCCCCCCCCCCTTCCCTACAGGCTAAATAATATTGATTGTTTTCAATCAAGGACTAAATCATTCTGGAACAGCTAGTGGTTAAGCATCTTTCTCTCAGATGAAAGAAATCAAGCCTTCAACTTTGAAAATCAAAAGGCACAGAGTTCTGTCACCAGACTGATTTTTTTGGCCAATGTAACTGGGTTTAACCAACACAAATCACATGCAGTCTACTTTATTTTCTTCTCTGTTAATGAAATCAATTGCGCATGGGGGAAAAGGGAGTAACAGAAAATCTAATTTTCTGTACATAAAGTCACTTTAAGAACCTGACCTTCCTTAAATTGGTCAGATTTTAGTAATTTAGCATAATATAACTGATACACTTTCAGTAAATAATTGAAAACTTATAGCTATACCTTGTAAGTATGTTGCCACTTTGATTGTAGCTAAGTTCAAGATCAGAACCAAGTGCATCCTTGCAGTAGGAATAAAAGGCTCTAATAACTTCAAGGAAGAGATCCCCAACAACCTGTGGCCCTACAAATGAAGGAAAAAAGAATCTGGTAGTTGCACCAAAGTGATTGCTAGGCAGCTCAGTTACAGACTTGTACAGACTTAAATTTGGGGTAGGTAAATGAAAAAAACAAAACAGTCAGCCAAGTAGGAGAAAACTGCTTTTTAAAATGACATATTTTCCAGTTACCATAAAATTAAATATGTGGTTAAATATATATATATATGCATGCATTAATTCTACTTAACTATCACCTGCTGTTCATTTTAGGAACTTTTCATTAAGTGATGCTTCGAAAGCCATAGTACTGGTTCTACATTACACTTAAGTCACTTCAGTAAGACACCTACACTGCAATCATTTATAAGTGGCCATAATCATAACCACGAACCTGCAGTTCATGTGCCAAAAATAATCTCCATGTGTGTAACAATAAGAAAAATAATCAGATTTCCCAACACACATTTTACATAGCAGCCTTGATTAAATTTCCAGAGACAGAAGCTGGAAAAATCAGCAAATTGAGACAGTTCAAATGCTGAAATATATCAAAATCACATATTTATACACAGTTTTAAGAATAAGGTACAAAAGTCAGGTGTGTGGGGACAACTGCACCCAGTTTTCAAGGGTCACTTGAACCAATAATAAGTACAATACGCTAAACATGGAAGCATTTAAAGTAGCATAAAAGGATTCCAATGAGTACTTCTAAAAAGTACTACCCTTAAGAAGTTGCACTGCTGAATCCATTTCAAAATGAAGTGAAAGCCATATTGACTTAAGGCTTAATAAGTTATATTTTGTGTGCTGACTGGATCAGAGAGATTAAACTGTATAATGCAGCTCAGCTAAATAACCCTTATTTGTAGTTCCAATTAACACTGATTGTCAGCCAAATAAAACACACAACAGTTATAGCATTTGTCATCTACTTTCTAAATTAGACTAATCAATAAATTTATAATGCAACAACCCTAGTGTCTTCTTCAACATTTTTGTCAGGAAATAAAAATGCTGTATATAAGAAGTTTCAATCACAATAGATTTAGGTTTTGGGGTTTGTTTTTCGGTTTTCTTCCCCCCTCCGCCTTTTTTTTTTTTACCAGCTAAAATCAGTGGAAGGAAACATTAGCACCACTGTCTTGTACACAGACTAACAGCTGCTTCTACTAAGGTAGCATTCATTTGTTAGATAAGCAATAGATTATCCTTATTTTTCCTGGCAGTCCTTTGATAATTCTTTAACAGGAAACGTGCTTAAAAGTACTTGCCTGACCCATGAAAGAGGATAAGCTTACCACACACAAGATCCTACAAAACAAAATGCCACTCAGGGGTTTAGACTCAGTACATGAGTTTTGTTCTAAATCTATGCTTAGTCAATGGTAACATCACTCCCCAACTCAGGATAACACCTAGAACAACACTTTGGGATACAGTCAGTTGTTAAGAATCTATTAGCTTCTAACAAATACCAATTCACCAGCGCATAGGCTTCTCATAGCTGTCAGATTCACAGAACATAATTTCAAAGATTTGTCTGTACATGTACAGTTCTTACAGAATACTATTAAATCCTAAAACTCTGTCAAGTCATTCCGGCTTAGTTTTTACATGCAGAAAGGAGAACTTGACCTTTAAAATAAGGGTCAGCAGAGCCTCACCCTTCTGGCACTGTACTTCATGTACACAACAGGACAGACATGTGACAGGGAAGTGGAGGAAATTCTTCATAGCTCAGTCATGAGGTCTCAAACTATAGCTCCCACAGCAGCATCAGGCTGGCACAAGTAGGCAGTGCCACTGACAGAGGCACCCCTACCTCACCACACCCATAACAGGTTATTTCCAGTTGGAACACCTGGAAGCAAGTGGTATTGTTCACTTTGGCAGCAGTACCACCATACAGTAGTTGCTGTGGGACTACGCTGTCTGGAAAAGCAACACGGTCATGAGAGTCTGAGGCAAGTGTCTAGAGAGGCCTGCAAGCACAACCAAGCACTGGAAACACCCAGGCAAGAGCAGTATTGGTGTTTTCTGCAAAGAAGCCTCTTTATAAGACAGAACAAAAAGAGGCCTAACTGTTTCTAGCAAATAAGCTCCAAGGAATGAACTGAATAGAATATTGAGACTAGGGCAGAAGGAGTTCTTTTTAACAGGTCCCCAAGTAGCAGTTCTGGGCACAGAAGAGCGTTATCCTGACTAGGATAAATCCATACTAGAGTGGAGTGCTCTGCAGAAGAGCCAGAGGTAACCGGAAGGAGATGCTTGCTCCAAAGCACCATTCTGATGAGGTCCAAGGCAAGGAACACAGCCCCCTGCACACTAATACATAACACACACAGACTCAGAATTAGGAAGAGCTGTGCAGGGTGTGTTCTAAATCTTGCTGTCAAAGGCGATTGGCAGCCAAGATCTAACAGGCATTAGCAGTCATAACAGAAGTGACAAGTCACATTACCTATTTCAGGTTTGTCAAGGAGACTAACTAGGATGCGGAAGGGTTTCAAATAAGCTTGATGCTGTTCCTCTGTATCAGACTCTGGGAATTTCTGCTGTAAAATTTCAATCAAACTCTAGTGAAAAGAAAACATCAAAATGTTACACAGAGAAGAGAGAGACTGCCATTTTACTAAAACCTGAAGTGTTTCTAAATTTGATTGTATTAGTACTGTCTAAAATTGAATTTCTACTTTCCATTCAGGGTAGACAAATCAATGACATCTTCTCATCATCTGTACTCAAGAGATGTTGGTATTCAGAGAAGCATTTTTAAATAATTCAGGTAGTTCATCAAAGATGCTACATTTTGGTTTCATTAGTTTCCATTTGTATTATAAACATATCCAACACTGGGATAAATACAGCATGGCAAGCATTCTGATAGATAAAATTACAACCACCAAAATGACTCTTATCTATAGGGACAGAAAGTGAAGGACAAGCCAAGGGGCAAAGTGAACAATTCTAGACTCAGTTGGTACTAACATTTGAGAGGATCACAAATACATCTGTATGCAGCAAACACCAACCTCAACTAAAAGATCTTTAGAGTATTTTCCAAAGAAATAAATAGCATGGTCTTCTGCAGTTGTTGAGTCTGGAGCAAAAGTACCACCTTTAATATCAGAGCCTACAAGATAAACAGAGGCATTGAGTACACAGAAACACTACAGTACAAAGCGCTACACAAATGCCATTTATACAAATATTGAAATTACACTACATATTTAACCTTTGTCATTTCAACACTCTGCTTGAAACCAACCCACATACTTCCCAAGGATAACTATCATATCACAGTTTGAGGTATCCTGATGTGCTATACTGGACATAAATGAAAACCAAGGCCTGATCCGCACATGGGGTCAGCAAGGAATGCCTTCATACAGCTACTTAGCTGCAGCTCTTTCCCTGATCACTTTTAGCATACTCATACTCTGTTAAAAAGAGGCAGATGGGGAGAAGCTATAGCTCCTCCTTGAAAATTAAGCCCATGGGGGAACTAATAGATTATTACTTGCAGAAGAGCAAGGTTAAAGTAGCACCCTACTCTTTTCAGTCCAATGAATCACTTCAAAATGAACTGTGGATGAGACTAGAAATAATCACATATCCTGTGATTCAGGACAGTGAAATGAATTCATCTGTGAAGAGTAGACTTATGTGCCAAATAAATGCTTAATTTTACTAAACAGATATCTAATAAATGGCAACTAAACAACACTTTATTTTATCATCATTCATTAACTGCTGAAAAGGTGTATTGCATTTTTAAGCGCTGGGTTTTTTTTCATCTTAGGTATTCAGAATATTGGATATCACTGTATATTGTACAGTACCTAGCAACCATGCATATAATCTTCTATTGAGTGACATGTCTCTTCTCAACAATGTCTGTGTAGCAGCTGACAGAATATAGACTAAATCAGTCCTGCGCAACAGAATAGAGCTTTCATTGCAGTCCTAGGATGAAAAACAAAGGCATTTCAGCCGCTTATGAACACTGAAATAAGTCAAATAGGTAATGAGTTGGTTTGGGATTTTTTTTTTAAACAGGTAATATTAATGCTTTGGGAAAAAAAAAACAACCAAAAAAAAAAAAAAGCAACAAACTGTCAACAACAAAATATTCTGTAGAGACAAAATCTCAAGAAAGGGAATCTGATTCAATTGTGATGATTTTCATATTTAAGGTACAAAGCTACACATTAAGCTAAAAATACTAAAGACTTCATTATGTTACAACTGCACACCCAAAATTACTTGCTACTTTCAAAATACTGGCTATACTACCAGGTAAGTTAGAAAATGATGGGGAACAGCTCTAGTTTCAAATGATATTTTCTCTCTAGTCTTTAATAGAAGTATCTTCATTTAGCACAGACAATTCTAAATGCTGAAATCCTAGTTGAAAAGAAGCTTGGTATTTTTCCACATGCATTTTCTCAGGCCTGAACACTTCAACAGCGTTCCAAATATCATGCAGTAATCACTGTGCAAGCACAAGTCAGAGAAACAGCAGTCACAGTTATTGAAACTGATGGAGGAACAGTATCTGATGATTTTGAAGGTACAAAATTCAGACATTTGGCAATAACAGAGGAAGAAGCTGGACTGGTTTCACAGCAGACACTTTCCTGCACAAAGTGCGCATGTGACAATACCAAAACAGTCTTCTTACCAAAGCTGTAGAAAACGGGAAGAAGAAGAGAATCACTTCTAGAGTGTTTCTTTGCACAAGGACATTTGAATCCAGGACTGATACACACAAAGACTTTATCTGCAAAAGAAAGCACAACAGAGTTTACTTCATGGTAACACTTGAAGTATTATCACTATTAATAACCATAAGAACGAAAGAAAGCAAACTTGATTACATGCAAGCACTGTTTTTTTTTTTTTTTTAAAGAAGCCATTTAACTCTTACCCACAAAGTGGGCTAAAATAAAGAACAGGTAGAGAAGAAATGTCAGGTTTATCTTCTGAATTGAAACACAGTCTGTCTTTTAGGGTTGTATGCAGTACCAATTCCCAAAAACTACAGAAGCTTCAGAAGACTTGCATTCTGCAGGCTAACCAAAAGCTGTATGGGAGATTCTCTCCTACATTTCAGGCAAGATGCTCCCATGAAGTAAAAATATTAAGCAATTCTAAAGTGTGAACCTTTGATCCTCTCTTTCTCTCTCTCCCAAATGTTAGGAGCAGATTATTCTAATTTAATACAGAGAAGGCATAATTTGCTAGTATGTTTGTATTGTGGTAGATAAAACTGTTCTTATGAGGAATTCAGTGAACTTACTGTGAGTCTATAATCAGTGCCAAGCATGTACTTCTGCTGCTTTCCAGACAGCTCTCTGTTGATGTGACTGACAACAAAAAGAGAAGCAGGCAGCCTGATGGATGGGCCAACCAGAACGCTGCCCCAGAGTGCTCCATAGAACACTTCCTGGCCCATCAATAAGGACAGCTTCATAAGCAGAGCATCTGTTCTGTATGGAAATATAGTTTGCATAGGAAAACAGATTTTTGTTAGTTTTTATACCATAAAAAGGCAATCATACACAGAATTAATATTGATATAATTTATTTGTTTTCCTCATCTTTGTATTATCAGTATTGCCCATTTCACATGAAGATGTCTGCATCTAATTACACAAAACCAGTTAAAAATCCTTTTCCACTGTGCACACTTCTTGAAACAAGGCTTCTGCGGACACTTTGGAAACTTTGCAAGTAATTATCTGTAAGCATTTAACTCTGACCAAATTACTGCAGAGGTGTGCAATGGCGAACTGGAAATAGTTTAAGATGGTGCTAGATTCCAAAAGCCAATTTAATCAGCCTGGGATCTGGAAGATACACTACAAATTTGTGCTTAAAAATGAATGGGCTCAATTTGTAAGTCACTGACTGAAGGAAAACATGAGATAAAATAACACACTGTCAGTTATTGCACACATATTGAAATTAGTTTACAGGTAACAGATATGAAATATATATATTACATATAATAAATATGAAATGTATACTGACATTAGTTTACAAGTAATCACATTGGAGGTCCTATGACTGAAGCCACATTTCCTGCTTTTGCCACTCTGCCAGTATTCCAGTGGTTAAAACACAATATTTACTATAATGTAGGAATTAAAACCTCACATGAGGAATGTAGAAGTGAGAAAAGAGGAAGATGTCCAGCACAGAAGAGGGAACACCACCATCCCCCACCCCTTGCAATGTGATGTTCTTTTCCATTTCTTTATGAAGTAGCCCTTAAGCCATTTTTCCTTTTCTATTTTGTGTAGGTGTGTGCGCAAACTCAAGCATGTGCATATGTTTAAGAAGGGAACAGTGCCTAGGCTGAACCATGACCCAAGCCAGTACATCTACCACTTTCAGGAACAGCAGATGATGTATTAGTGTAAGTCCTCAATGTTGAAGATTCTGAAAACATTCAGTGGAAAGCCTCTCATGAAGTCAAATTTAAAATTAGCCTAACACATGTTCTGACAAGATATCTTGATCTATCTTGCTCCAGAATCATTATGATGAGTAAACTAAAGACTCTCTCATGTAAATTTATATTTCACAAAATTATATTATATTAATTTTATCATGAATCACAGGGAAACGTACAATCAGTTCCTGTCTGTGGTGCTGTCTGTTCAAGGTAAAGAGGAAAACAGTGCCACTAACAATAGGGGAGAAGGCATAAAAAACACAAGTCAGACGTTGGAAGTTAATCTGCACTTCCCATTAACTCACTACTTCAAATTTAGTCAGTTTCAAAACAGGTTCAGTCTCCCTAAAGAGACTTCAGATAGACAGGAGACTTAGTTCCAAGGGAACTGCTTTCTCCCTCACATCCCCAGAAACTAGTAGGGGGAAAAAGGAAACTATACACCATCACTTATGAGCCTGCCTGACAAAAAGCACATACTAAAATTTATGTTTCTACAGGAGATATGCAAGAGGTATATACTTATCCATAGATCTGGTATTCCGGAATTGGCAACTAAATGCCATTCATCAAGGTGGGATCACATGCAATTTACTCTTAGCCACTCCAGCAATTAATATGAGCCTTCAATTTAATACTTGTTTGTAAAAAGATGTAAAAAGTTCTACATTAGACGTAGAACTAGTTCGTTTTTCAACCATAATCTATGCAGCCTAGCATATCTCTCTCTGTGTTTCATTTTTTTTCCCATAAAAAGTACACACTGCTATTAAGATTCAAAAAGAGCCAAGAGAACAGCCAACACATCCAGGCTAGTAATACAGAAGGAAGCACATTACCAATGCAACATTTAGTGATTTTTTAAGCAAAGAAACATTTGGATGAAAACAAAAGTGTCCAAGTTCTTAAACAATCTAATAAAACAGTTATGGTAAGTGAAATAAAACCACTATACAAATGAGTGTAGAGCTGCTCTTGTCAGCACACTTCCTGATCCTGACTTTATCGCACGGAATGCCATTATCATTGCTGCCAGGGCACCCAAAAGTGAAAGAGACACTTCTTTCCACAACAGATTTTCTGAGAGTTTCCTCCTGCTCATGTTTTCAGAACCTATCTGATACAGAAATGCAGGAAAGAATTCAGCTGCTCTCTCGTGTTACAATATTTAAATAGAATTTATCAATAGGGCAGTGGTTTGGGAATTCAGGTTAATTATTTAGGAGCTCAGAAGAGCTTTAAGAAATAAGTTTTACTTGTTTCTTTCAGCACTTCTACTTTTAACCCTTCTTTTCCTCCTCTCCTCCTGAGATGAAAGCAGAAGGGGGAAAGATTTTTCTACTTCAGCACTACCTACTTCATCTTTCATGAACTCACCATTTCTCCACCTTTAGAAACTCTTCTATCAAGCCTTCTATCTAGAGAGCTAAGAGAATTTTCTTGAGAATTCCTCAAAAAAGCAAGATATTCTCTATTGTTTATCATTAGCATTAGTTCTCACCTGTCATAAATTTCCGATCCTTCTTCCAGCCCAGGCAGCAGACCAATTACAAAGGCTTGAAGACCAGGCAGGAGCGACTTTTGGAGGGGAAGGAAATATTTCTCGTACAAACCAAGGAGAACAGGCCTCACTGACATTGCGGCATTTGCCAGCAGAGGAAACAAACCAGAGCTTTATTAAAAACAAACAAACAAAAAGAAATATTAGCTAATTAAAATAGACTGCAAAATGCATATGCTTTTAAAGAAAAGCTTACCTGTACAAGAATAAATCCTTGGCAAGCCATTTTGTCCCGATAATTTTAAAGATTATTTCATAGGTTTCTAATGCCTTTAAATGCACTCCACTGGGTAGTGCTGGATGCAAACACTGAGATAATCTTTTACTGATGATCAGCCGTCTTGGCAATAGAGAGTACTTCAGGTTACTCTGAAGAGCCTGTGGAAGAAAGGAGATGAGAAGAAGTAGTTATAATGTAAAAGAAAATGCATATGACTGCATGTCAAAGGCTTCCTGCTGGCACACTGAAAAGAGCTAAATACATTCAAGAGTTTTCTCTTATAAATGCACTTTATTACACTGAAACAGGAGAATTCCGCAATTGAGTTTTCATATGGAATCAGCCATGAATAATCTAGAAAAGTCTGATCTAACTTTGCTCTTAGGCTAGAAAAGAAAGTCAAAGGACAAGATAGGGTACCCTCATCGTATCTCCAGGGGAACCAGGGAAGTGACAAGAAAAGCATTTCAGCTTTTAAGGACAGAGAATAAAGTAACAAAGAACTCTTGTCTCCTAAATTTTAATTTCATTGTACCTGAAATACAAACAAAAAAACCTTCTGACCAAAGCTGACATGATTAAATGGGACAATAACATCTTAAGAGTTATTTGTAGTTCTGTGTGGCTACACTCAGTAAGCTTTATTAGCTATACCCACTGTACTGAGAAATATAAGTAAAAGATCTTCACAACAGGAAATAGTTAACTAAGTATTGCAGACCAGCCAGGCCTCTGAAGAAAAACTGTAACACCTTTCTTTGGAAAGGTTACTCTTTTCCTATAATCATGCATGTGTTTCAGCCATGTTAAGAAGTATGTTTCATCAATTCAGAGACAATTAAAAAAAGATGTTGCAAGCAAACAGCACTTTAGCCTTTGCTTCCTGCTAACGCAAACAGATGTTTCACTGTGGATTGACATTTGCGGTGTTTTCGGGATTAGGTAGATTCTTGACTCTCACAAAGGTTAAGTCATGGTCTTATCCTACGTAATGGTTTTCAACTTGAGGTTCTTCTATCCTGCCCCAAAAAAGGTTTTGAAAAAGCAGCAGATAAATGAGCCAGCACTTCCTTGCTCATTTCCAAAGAAAAAACAAAAACAGTTGAGCAATGATCGCGGCATTCACTTGAATGCTGAATACTCTCGTCAGTAAGAGGAAGAGATGAAACCCACCGTCTTTCAAAGGTGTGCAACTCATTGTTCAAGACTTTGTAGTTGTTAGGCATGAGAATCCAAGAACACAGCAACATTTCACACATGGAACTAAACTAGGCTATATGCGTGGAGTTATCTTTAATATCTTATATTTGAGAGATGTACTCATATATTACATAAGAAATATTAACTCAGTGGTAAAGATTGAAATCCTTAATATTGTAATAACTCCAAAGACTGCAGGAAAGCTGAACTTTGAAACATTCTGTTGATATTGATCAGTATGGATTTGCCTACACCCTCTGCACATATCTAAGAAGGTAATTATAGAAAAATATGCTACTGGGAAATATTTTTTTCTCCCACGATTGAACAAATACCATCTTAATATTCTATCAGTTAAAATTTAAATTTCAACAAAGTAGAAAATGAAAACATTTACTGTTTATGACACTGAGAACCTGATCCATTACAGAAATAATGCCATCTCATAAAAAAAGTGATTTAGCTTATTTAATTTCCTAAGGATGCTAAGCAAATCTGCACCGGCCAATAAGAACTCCTCTTCATCAAACATCAGGGATAGCTAAGCAAAACATTTAGTCAAAACAGAAAAAAATGCTCCAGGAATACTAGGAGTCAAACAGTGGACATTCAGGGATAATTCAATTTTTAGTATTTCTGCTGCGTAACTCTGAAACCTTCATATGTCCAAATTCCACCAGGTGAGGCTAACTTAGAACAAGACTACATTCATGTATGTGCGCCAACTATACTGCTTCACCTAAAGAATCGGAATACATCTCTGTCAGAAAGCAAGATCTGAGCAAGATTTGAAGACATCTGTTATGATCCCCATAGATACGCCGAAGAGAGTTTCAGTCCATCAGATCAGAACAATTCCGAGACGAAACTCCCTTCTCAAAGGCATGAAATCTTTTTTTTCTTGACTTCAGTTGAAGAAATACAGTTGGACACAAACCACAATTCTCCTCAAGAGTGGGTGTTCCTAGTTAACAGTTGTCTCTGATCTTCCAGCACATGCAAGGAATCTTAAACCACACTGCAATATGTGAGATGACTGTGGTTGCACGAAGAGCCACTCCAGCAGCGAGGTGGGCTGGCTGCTACTTTGCTGAAAGGCAAATTTTCAGATCCTTAACAGCTTCCCTGCTGGGAATGGCAAGGATCAAAGAATTTTAAAAGGGTTGCAAGACATTAATTAGTGGGCTGATCCAAAACTGCTCGCTGAAATAAGAGTGACATGATAATATACATATTTAAAACTGCTAATTAGTTTCTGTGAGCTGACAGGCAAAGCTAAGAAGCTTGATTTTTTAAATCAAGCTTGATTTTTAAATCAAGCTGAGCTCACACAACTGACAAAGGGAATCACTTGTCTGTGTGATATAGGATTGCTGAAATGCCATTATAAATTCAGCTGCCACAGGTAGTTAACGTCCTGGTAGCAAGCCTGGTATCATTGGCACTGTATGCAGGCAAAGATCCCATCCCAAACCATGGCTTCCACAGTCAGAATCCAGCACAAATGACCACAAATGGACAACTGTGCTCACAGGTTTCGATAATTATTATTCACCCACTCTTCTGATTCTTGCAAAGCTTCATTTGATTGTCTTTGATGGGCTGAAGCCCATCCATGATCTACTTTCCCTTCATGACTCCAACTGCTTTCCACATGAGCAATTATGGTGGCAGAAGTGTTAAGTGTCACTGCAACTGCTAGAATGTTTTGGCTTAAGAAGCCTGAACTGCAAGCACGTACTCCACACTTAATATATAATCCCAGGGTTTGGTTTTCACAGATCAGTGAGAAATCAACAATCTCAGAAACCCATGAAGCACTTGACCTACCAATGGCTTTTAAAATAAAAGCTTTAATCAGTAAGTCAAGAAAAAAATGAGACATGCAAAGGAATGACTTGTGTCCAGGTGCATGTTTAGTTTTCAACTTTTTACAGATTCTTTCTCTTTATGACTGACTAGAAAAAACATTATACGCACTAAAACTTTTCTAATGCATAAGCATGCTCAGGTTTTATTTGAATGTGGGCTTTAAAGGATAGAAAGGGAAGACTGTTCTTTGCAGCAGTGTATACATGTGCCTTAAAACAAAACACAGACAGACACACATACACACAGAGGAATATTTGCATTTCCACATTACTGGTTTAAGTCATTCTACAGTGCTTTACAGCACCACCAGAGATGTTGCAACAATTTGGCTAGTCATAAAAAAACCCCAAAAACCAAACAAATCAAGTAAATATTTTTATTTATATAACTAGAATTCCAGGAAAAAAAGCATACCTATATAAATTCATAAGATTCTATTCAACCAGGAGATACTATGACTCTTGTTTTAGACAACACTGGTAGGGAGGAGAGGGGAAGAAGGAGAGCTTGTGATTCCATTTTCCCTGATAATTTTCCAAGAAAAAAAATAAAATAAAAAAAAAAAAAACTAAACAGATTCCCTAAATATAGCAACATGAAGTTCAAACATGGTTGTGAGAAAACTGTAAATGAGAAGCTGGAGTTATATTTAAAAGGGGGGTGGGGAGGAAGATGCATGAAGTATCCCAATATCCCTAGGTCAGCACACTGCGTTTGTGCATCGGGTGTGGTGAAGGTCCATAAAGCAATTAGGAGCCAAAGCTTCCGTTCTTCTCAAAGATATAAGGCTTGCCTTCAACAGAAGGCAAATGGTGCTTGTGTTTGTTATTTGGCCAGAAGATGTTATAAAGCCGTGGCAGAGTTCTCATATGAAGCAACTGGTGTAATTAATTACTAGGCTTATTAAATCCATGTTTCAGAAGAATCCTTCTTTTCTCTCCCCTCAAGAACAGACATATTGTGACATAAAGTATAGCTACTGAAACAAGCAATAATTGTGCAGCTGCAATAATTTTGGTCTTTCTTTCTCCTTCTCCTCCAAACAGTGTTTGGTTGAGATCATACCTTGAAGTTTCTGAATCAAGAAAAGCCTACAGAAACAAAAAGTAACATACTTATTTTCTATTGAAAGTCAAATTAAAAAATTATTTTAAATTGCAGACTAAATGCTAAAAATTAATACTGTAAGAATTTATAATCCATGCATTTATACACTTGTGTTATGATCAAAGATAAAAAAGCAGTTTGGAAGTGCTCTTTTACAGCAAATACTGCAATCGTTACTGAGCAAGTCAACCATGCTGTAAGCATAAAATAATTCCCTCCAGAACAATTGATTTTTCAAATGTTACAATATTTACTTTCATGGTGAATTTTAACTATAAATGAACCTCTTGTTCAGAAAAGGAACACTGGCTGACCAGCCAGGCCCAGTGGCAACAGTCACTACTGAAGCTTATGTACCACCAGATATCAAAAAACTGCTGAAAAACTATCAAACTAGGTATTTCTGCCAATACGTACAGCAAAATCCTGTCCATTACTCTTGTCAAACAGATGCAGGTTGGTGGTTTTTGGTAGATTGGTTGGCTTTTTCTTTTCTCTTTTAATAGATATGGATTAAATGAAGAAACAGGGGAGTTTAAACATGCACTTGCCAAAAACCCAGTAAGATTTGGGCTCTTCTATGAATAAGTAAATTTCAGAGACTTACTGAAAACTTTCCTTCATAATTTTCTTACAAAAGCAGACCGTGAAATCCAGTATTTGCTACTGCTCAGTTCTTCATTTTGCCAACTGTGTCACTTATCTACTCTGCCTGCACCCACTGTTAAAATTTTGGAAAATATATCTGCCTATAATCTGGATTAAAAATCCCAATGAAAACTATGCACTTGGATTTTCCCAACTTCACAATATTTTTAGCCTCTTAATTGCCTGAAGGTCTCCCTACATGAATACTTTTATATGTATTTTATGCAATATGCATATCTGTTTATACTCTGAACAGACAGCAACAAGTACTTTGGATACAAAAACTGTGTTAAAAGCACCTATTTCACCAATAAACCCACATGATGTGCTGAACCACCACCTATTTCTAGGTTTAAAAAGACAGTACCTCTGCCACCAGCATTTTTCTATCAATGAGATTTCTCAGAGTTATATCTTTTTACAGCATTAGAACACATTGGCAAAATCTGCAACCGTGCAATCACATTTTAGCACTAAGACAATTGAGAAGAATTACTGTATTCTGGATGCAGCAATCTGTAAGAACATCTGAAAACATCAGTCACAAAATGGTGCTTTCCAAACAATGAACATACACAGATTTGCAAAAAGAATAGAAACATGTTTCAAAGCTGTATTTGAGAACAGTGCTGAAAGGAGAATAATTGTACTTCCTGAAGCATGCAGTAGCCTATGCTGCAACTACTAAATCACTGGTTTATTGTAAATAGAGTTTGAACTGAAGCAAAGCACACAGAGACAGACATGTACAAGTAGAACACGTGTAAATTTCAGGGCAAAGCTGAAGACCCTCTTTAAACCATTAACATCCATATTTACTGCCTGTTTAATCCACCCAGTTGCATCTGTCCATTTATATTCTTCTGTAAATATTTGCGAGCACTACTTTCCACTATTTTGCCTTCACCATGATGCATAACACACTATTTAAATTAACCCCCCCAGAATCTTTCCCTTACAACTTGGGGCACAGTGTGAGTTAGCAAATTGTGCCAACTCTCCATTCATCACTTATGTTCACACTTTGTACCTGCAGTTCTGTTCAGAACACTGCAGGGGAGATTCACCTTACCTAGCCTTAGAAGCCTAGGTCAGATAAACAACATGGACAAAACCATAGTAACTCTCCTCAGGCTTCCTATAAAACCAGTGAGGAACACAAGCAATTTTAGGACAGCATTCAGCTGACCTACTTTAAATAGCCATTATTCTTCTCTTAAGTAGCATGAGCCTGTGCTGCTTTCTCCAGATCTGGTACTGGAAGAGCAATGCCACCAAGCTTCTGTAGAAATAGTGTGTGCGTATGTATTAAGCTTGGTGGATTCAATAGTGCAAAGTGTTGAAGCCTCCATACAGGAGAGAAAGCCTCAGAAAATATTAGACCTATATAAACGAGAACACCCACAATTAAAGTAAACAATACAAAGGTCCTTTAGAAACAAAGATATTCCATGCTACTCTAGAAGCATGAAAGTACTTCTGAAATGCCTTGACTTACACATCCTCTTTCAGCATTTTCACATTTGCTTAATAGGCATCACAGAACACCAGTTACTCACACCCAGATTCCTGAATATAATCATGTGCAGTGTTCAGAAACATTTTTATCATTGAGATACTCTTGATCTCCTCCCTCCTACCCATTCTCAGGACTGTAATAGAAATAAGGCTCTTATGTTAGAAACACATCCCCATCCCCGCAACACTAACAGAACTCAACAACAATATTTACGGTTTAGGATGTAAGAAACCAAATAATCATAGGAGTTAAGAAAATAGATACTGACATGCAATTCACAGTCTTTCTTTTGGCAGCATACTCCCCTGACATATCCTTATGTTTAGATAACAGACAGAAGCAGATGAACACTGGGATGATTTGCTCTACCAGTACTTAAGCTCCTAAAATGATTAAAGTCTATAAAATACCACAGCAGATGGACTGCTGCAGCAGCTAAAAGCTCTTTTGTTTGGCTTCTATTATGCTGCTACACATTTTAGCAATTCTGTACCTGAATAAGAGTTTCAGATAGGTGTTAATCAGTTCAGTGCGTTCATCTAGGTCAAGATAAAAGATCAAAGCCTACCTCTTGCCAAAGGCAGGAAATCTGTCACTAATTTTCCCTTTTGGGAGCAGCATTCTGAAGGCCTCTAACTCTCCTTATTGACTCAGCAGGAATCATGATGAAAGAGTGAAGGCAGAAATATGTAAATCCTATTGCCAGAGTGATATTTAGCTTCTCTCCTCTGAAGAGGAAAGAACATGGCTACCCTTAATTTGGCAAATGCTTTATCAATCATCAAGAAGGGTAGGAAGGAAGACCCTGGTAATTACAAGCCTGTCAGTCTCACTTCAGCACCTTCCAGATTCTGGAAGTTACTGAAAAACATTTGAGAAACAATGCAGTCATTGGCCACAGCCAGCATGGGTTCATGAGGGTAAGTCAAACTTAACCAACTTAATTTCTATTTATGACCAGGTCACCTATCTAACTGGCCAAAGGAAGCCAATAGGTGTGAGGGGTTTATATTTTAGCAAAGTTTCGATACAGCCTCTCACACTATCCTTCTGCATAAACTGCCCAGGACACAGCTAGACAAGTCCATAGTATGCTGGCTGAGCAATTGGCTGATGGGTCACACTCAGAGGGTTACAGTAAATGAGGTTACATCAGGCTGGCAGCTAGTCAGCTCAGTTTCAGGGCCAGTGCTCTTTAATGTTTTTATAAATAATCTGGACACAGGAATTCAGTGTACATTAAGCAAGCTTGCTGATGATACTAAACTAAGAGGACCTGTGGACTCCCTCAAGGGTACAGAGGCCTTACAAGAAAGATACGGATAGATTAGAGAACTGGGCAATAGCCACCCATATGAAATTTAACAGGACCAAGATTTTCTACCTGGGACATGGTAATCCAGTAATACATATAAATTTGGGGATGAGAAGCTGGAGGGCAGACCTGCTGAAAGAGGTGTGCTGGTTTGGGTTGATGGCAAGTTGAATATGAGTCAACAGTGTGCCCTGGCAGCCAAAAGGGGCCAACTGTGTCCTGAGGTACATCAAGCACAGCATAGTAGCTGGCTGGTCAAGGGAGGAGACTGCCCCACTCTACACAACCCCATCTCTAGCACTGTGTGCAGTTTTGGGCCCATCACTATAAGAAGGACATCAAACTATCAGTGTGTCCGGAGAAGGGTGACCAAGATGGCAAAACGTCTTGAGGGCAAAACTTGCAAGGAGTGGCTGAGGTCACTTGTTTTGTTCAGTTTGGAGAACAGTAAGCTGACAGGTGCCCTCATCGGAGTCTACATCCTCCAGCGGGGCAGTGGAGGAGGATGAGGTGCTGATCTCCTCTCTCTGGTGACCAGCAATAGGACACATGGAAATGAAACAAAGCTGCACCAGGGGAAGTTCAGATTGGACATTAGGTAAAGGTTCTGCACAGAGAGGATAGTTGGCTTCCCACGTGTCCTGGGTTCAGCAGTAGCAGTCAGTTTTTCTCCTGTTTAGTAGCTGGTGCAGTGCTGTGTTTTTGACTTTCAGCCTTGGAACAGCGCTGATAACACCGATGTTTTCAGCTGCTGCTCAGTAATGTTTACTCTGATCAAGGACTTTCTCAGTCTCATGCTCTGCCAGGGAGGAGGGGAAGCTGGGAGGAAGCAGACAGGACACCTCACCCAAACTAAAGATGTAGTCCATACCACAGCACGTCATGCTCACTATATAAACTGGGGGCAGTTACCCAGAAGGATTAGATCACTGCTGGGTCAGGCTGGGTATCGCTCAGGGGGTGGTGAGCGGTTGTATTCTCTTCCCTTGTTATTTCCCTTATCATCATTATTATTGGTGGCAGCAGCAGTGGTTTGTGTTATACCTCAGTTACTGGACTGTTCTTATCTCAACCTGTGGGAGCTATATTCTTTCAATTCTCCTCCCCATTGCTCCAGGAGTGCGGGGGAGGAAGGGGAGGGAGTGAGCGAGTGGCTGGGTGGTGCTGGGTTGCAGGTTGGACTAAAGCCATGACATTATGTTCTTAGTAATTGAATGAGGCTTATATGGAATGATAGTGCTACATCAATGGAAAGCAATATGAGATTTCAGCACTCACAAGCAGTAGTCTTTCTCTCATTCCTGACTCATTTTAACATATGCAAGTGACATCACAAGACAACTTGTAAAGATTTTCTGCTTCAATACCAGATTAGATCAGAACATGTTAATTTATTTTAAATGACTGCGCATGTGACGGAAGTCTTCCAGATAGATTCCTCTCTGTGTGTGCGTGCACCCCCTATCCTGGTGACATCACGGATATGGGCTTGGCTCCTCTTTCTAAACTTTGTATCAACAAGAAAGCCTACTTTCATAAGGCAAATAAGCCGGAGTAGCACTTGGCAATTAGCCCGGATATAACCATGCCAAGTGCCAGGTCCTACACTGGGGTTGGAACAATCCCAGGCACAGCTACAAGCTGGGCAAATAAGAGATTCAGAGCAGCCCTGCTGAGAAGGACTTTGGGGTGTTGGTCAATGGAAAAACGAACATGAGCCGGCAATGTGTGCTTATAGCTCAGATAGTATTCTGGGGTGCATCAAAAGGAGTGTGATCAGCAGGTCGAAGGAGGTGATCCTGGCCCTCTACTCTGCTCTCGTGAGACTTCACTTGGAGTACTGGGTGCAGTTCTGGTGTCCTCAACATAAAAAGGACATGGAACTGTTGGAACAAGTTCAGAGGAGGCCACGAGGATGATCAGGGGACTGGAGCACCGCCCGTATGAAGACAGGACGAGAAAGTTGGGGCTCTTCAGCCTGGAGAAGAGAAGGCTGCGTGGAGACCTCATAGCAGCCTTCCTGTGTCTGAAGGGAGCTGTGTGAATGCTAGGGAGAGACTCTTCATTAGGGAATGTAGTGATAGGACAAGGGGTAATGGGTTCAAACTTAAACATGGGAAGTTTAGATTGGGTATTAGGAAGATGTCCGTTAGTGTAAGGGTAGTGAGGCACTGCAATGTGTTGCCCAGGGAGGTTCTGAATGCGCCATTGCTGGTGGTGTTCAAGGCCAGGTTGGACAGAGCCTTGGGTGATATGGTTTAGTGTGAGGTGTCTCTGTCCATGGCAGGGGTCTTTGAACTAGATGATCTTAAGGTCCTTTCCAACCCTAACTATTCTCTGATTCTATGATTATGGCACCGTGGCCATTTCTGATAACTGTGACAATTTATTTATTTATTTATTTCTCTTACTGGTTAGACCATGGACATACTTGAGTGATTTGTACTAAGATACCTAACCAGTCAGAAAACAGGTAAGAACTATTACACCTTAAAAAATGTACTAATGGCTAAGAAGTCAACTCCAAATAGCATTCATGTAATGTCCTATTGAAGCAGAACAGACTCAAGGGAGCCAATTTTATGACTTACCTACTTACCCCCTAGTCAGTGGCTAAGTCACTGAAAGACCCTGGTTTAGACAGCAGATGAGATGTTTATTGTGATTTCCTCCACTCTGCGTCAGCACTCTGACCACGAAGATTTGGGTGAAAAGCAGCCAGCTTGTCCTTCAGTAGCTTTGTTCTTTGAGATGTGAGTAAATCATGACTTATGGGGGAGACTGGCACAAAAAAATTGACTTGTGATTTCTCTCTAGACCATGTTGATGTAAATAAGATGGCTTATTCACCTCACTTTCAGTTAGCTGATTGTAAACTTTAGGGAATGTAAGTAATAGATAAAGCACAAGATTGGCTGTAGTAAGTAGTAAGAATACTTCCCCCTTTTTAATGAAACAGATTTCCAGAGGTGAAAGAGCTATTTGGGATAAATCTTCAGATCAGAGATATGCTCCTGATCTGCAATAATGTATCTCCAGAATTTGCTATTCAGTATCTTTTGACATTAATTCTGCTGCCATTTGAGTGCTTAGAAACCAGGTTTTTGCCCTTCAAAGTGGATGTGCTTCATGACTCATGACTTAAATGCCATACAGCTGCATCAAAATATTTAATATTGGGTACTTACAAAATCTTTAAGAACTGGGTACTTACATTACGTTCAGAAGGGTCTTGCTCTCTCATGGGTTGTGGTGTTTCTTTCTGCTTTAACCCATAGTGTTGTTTTCCTCTGTTAAATATTGCATGGCTTCAAATACCTGTTACTGAGAAGGGAAAAGCTGGATAATGATGAAGCTGGTTTTCTTGGACATCATTATGTGTATGTCCACATCTCTCCACTCTAAACAGAAAGCAAAGTCCATTGGGCCTAGCTGGTATTGTTACATGCCAAGGTATGCAACTCTTAAGCAAATATTTATTGGAAATACTTTGTTTTGGTTTGGTTTTTTTTTGGTATCAAGTTTGTTTGTTTGGTTTTTTCTGTGCCAAGGGTAGCTACTTTGCTCTATACACTACCTGAAATAGATAATAATTCATTTGGAGACACACAATTTCAGCGCAGCACTAAGCTCTGAAAGTCTGAGCAAGGGAGTTACAGCTTGTGTGTAGCTATGCTACCCAGCCTACTGAACTCCACTTAAGTGTAAACATCTCATATTTCATTTCTTTGCAGTAGAGAACCCACTGGTCACTATTTAGAAGCCAGTGAGTCCTCTTAGACTCATCAATAAAGAAACTACCTCATTCAATTGTGTAAGAATGATGTCTTTTAGCTGCAGTCTTTTATTCTTTCAGACACAGTGTTTTCTCACAACCTAACTATTCTCTCTCTCTGTCAAGGACCACCTAATTATGAAGTTCTGTGAAGGGCATAATGTATTATGTAGCAATTAAAAAAACTGTATGAAATGTGTGCCACCACTGAGTATCCAAAAATGACACTGAACAAATGCAACTGTTGTAACACAGATAAACAGTAAACCAAGGTGCAGTCACAGATCTCTCAAAGAATAGCAAATAACAGAAGAAAGCAACCCAGTAACATTAACCGAGGCAGTCTCAAACAATAAGCCTCAGCCTTCTTGTAAAGATGTGTTTCAATTTTCGAGGATTATTCCGAAGAAAGGTAAGTGCTATGAAGCTGGCTGACCAATGTTCATGGCTGAATGAACTGTTTAGCTGCTTGGTTTGATCAGCCAGCTGGGAAAATGCCTGCTTAGTCCCTCTATGTCTCTGCTGACCTTGCAGGACTTGTTACCATCAGGAAGGTGTGGTGCAATCCTCAGGATCATGCAGAGCCAAGGAGCTGTGCAAGTAAAACATTGTAAGCATTCCTGTGCTAAGTTCCTTGCCGAGTTTCTTTAAAAGGTATTTCTTTACCTACCAGGATCCATGGCATTGGTCATGCATCTAGGTTCCCTGCAGATTACCTAAAGCCTTAGGACTTTTTTCTTCATAACACAGCTGAGCTCTGCATGCCCTGTTGGGATACAGCCAAAGTTTGCAGTTAAGTATTTTGAGTTTGCTTTTTTTTCTTTTACTAAAGTACCAGTTGTTGCTGTCCCCTGAAAGCTTGTGTAGGTCAGGTGGAGCTTGATGGAACAGACTGTTCTATTTTGTCAGCCACAAAACCACTGCATTTGAATTATATGAATGTATAAGCTAGAAAGCTTGATTGCACAAATGCAGTTTTTCAAGGAAAAAAAGGGATGCTTGTAGTTCTCCAAAACACTTATGCTGTTGGCTGTTCTGTTCTACTCCTTTAGTCGTACAGTTGAGTGGTGTTAAGCATTTACATTTCTGTTAACTATTACATAGATCAAAACAAGATATCTGAGGATGTAGACAAATGCTGTTATGGCTATGTGGAACAGGTAGAAATCTGTGACTTCAGGGACAGCTGGCTTTAATGTTTCTGCTCTTGAACATGCATAATTGACTTAGGCAGACATCCTTTAGGGAGAAGGGGCTATGGCATTGAGCAGCTGTTCTACCAGATGTGTCTTAGCACTTTAAATTCCTTAGCTTATTGCCATCTGAAACATCTCCTGAGGCATGTTGCGGCCTGCCTTGGGGCTTTCGTTTTCTGACCATGCAGCTTGGACACCTGCTACAACATGGCAAACCAAGCTAACTTTCTGTTCTATGAAAAGCAGAGCAGGAGGGGTAATTAATGTGCAACTTATTTTTCCCCCCACAATGAACTTGGCATCAGTTCAGAAGCAGTCACACCCTGATTTCCTGAAGCTCTTTCAGAATCTGCCTCTCTTTACTTCAGCTATCAGTGTTCTCATGAGATTGTGGCCTTGAGAGGCTCATCATCTTATGAGGGAGGTTGGCAGAGGTTCTACAGGCCAACAGCTAGTCCACCACAGGGCTGGCTTCTGGAGACCATAAGCTGCAAAATGTGCCTACACTGCTATTTTGATTTATGCTGTAGCTCATTCCTAAACATGTGACTGCACTCATACTATTTTACTCTAAGTGTCTCTGGTATGAGCTGCCTAGCTTGAAGAAAATGTTTCAGTTCCAAGACCCCAATAAAGAAAGGATCTGAACCCATTTTTTCATTCATTAAATCTTCAAAAGTTTCGTGTCCAAGTATAGTATTAATTGATTCAGAGAAAAACGAAAATTTATGCATTTTATCAAGTTTTCTGTATCATGTAGAAAGCAATCCTTGCACTAGAATGGCTGGAAACATTTTCTAAATCCATGTTTATGAACCAAAACCAAATTATCTTAGTAATAATCTGTACTTCATGCTTTCTTTTGGCAGCTGCTTAAAAGAAAAGTTAAGGTACCTGATATTTGCTGGCTAAGTCATGCTTCTATGCATAAGCCCTTCTGGGACTTATATAGTGTAAATTTAAAACTGCATTTCTGAAAACTCCAGTTATGCTAGTGGAAATTTTGAACATGGAAAAGTGTTACTGGTCCTAACCAGCTGTTGTTTAACTTTTTTTTTTTCTGAGTAGTAATGATTGGCTTAAAAAAGACTTTTTAAAATAGCAGCCTAAAATCTTGCATTAGGCATACAAACACAGATTCTAGATGCATTAAATTGTATCTCTCTGGCTTGCTTCATTTTTCTCATTGGCACATTTGTTAATGAAACAGTTTTTCTTTTAGCTCTAATTTAAATACAGTTCATGTGCATGGTTATTCTGACCTTGTGTATTCTGTTTATGCTTTCATGGGAGACAACCATGTTGATTTTTATAATTTATATAAAAGAAAATTCTAGCCTCACATTTTTACTTGGTTAGGGCTGTAGGAATAAAAGAACTTCTGCTAACAGTTACACGGTGGTTGTTCAATGAGCCGTGCCTAACAAAGTAATAAGGTTTAATTAGCCCAACCTAATCTGACAACTTGCTGCTGGCACACTATCTGTTAGTACAGCTGGCTAGTGATGCATGTATGCATATGAGATAAAGATCACTCCTTACAAGTTTTCTTTGCTTTTCAAGCGTTGTGTGGTTGAATTCTTGCAATTTCAAGTTGTCTTCTCATACAAACTTTGCTTCATGCCATCTAATTTAGAAACAGGTCTCAATAATATTAACATAATTTAATTTTGAATTTTGAGAGAGGCTGGTTTTAAGCTAAACACTAGCAATGCCTATACAAAATTCATGTTTTATGTGTTTGAACATGGCAGAAGTTCAGATCACCCAAGAAACCGCAATCTATGTGAGGCCAAGACCTAAGCCAGTAACATCTCTAACACGTACCACTGTGTCAGAGTGCAAAATCCTTGAGCACAGTGCAGAGCTAAGCTTCTCAAAGTATTATTAGGCATGCGCAGAGATAGTCACATATTTAAGCTTACAGCACCTTCATTTATACTTTCCAAAAGACACCTTTCATTCACATGTTGATGTTTATAGCAGAAGTGCAAGATCAAAAAATTGCCCTACATGGATTTCTAAACCCACAACTGTAAGCAAAGTTTTCCTAATTTTTTTGTCAGATTCAGTTTGACCTACAGTCACAATCAATGATGACCGCTGAATAGTGAAAGGACAAGGATTAAACCTATATTGAGCAACCCTGGCTGGAGCAGCATCTTGCCTCCCTGTGCTTCCTAGCAAAATTCAGCAGGGCTTTGTGAACATCCTGCATCCACTCAGTAGTAAAGTCTTGTTCAAATTCTGTCCAGCTGTGCTGTCCAATGGTTTCTTGCAGCTGCCTTATAATCATCCAATATGGAAGAGTAATATTAAAAACTTGGATGTTGTAATCAGACAAATCATATTTCTGGAACTGTCCTTCTGTAAAACATATTTTACTTTTATAGAGAACATAGTAAACAAGTGTGCCAGTGTGTTTTCCTCACAGGTTCTTACCTCTGTGCAACAGAATCTCAGAACAGAAATCTAGATTGAAAGAAACCTCCAGAGATCTGCTAGTCCAACCATCTGTTCAAAGCATGCTTACTTAGATCAGGTTCTTCAGGGACATGCCTCCAAGGAGGGCAATTTCATGGTCTCTCTGGACAATCTTTTCCAGTGTTTAACCATCACATGGTAAAAATAAGTTCTTAGGATTTTCTATGTTCAAACATTTCATCGATCTTCTCTTCAGTTTCTGCCAGTCATGAGTTTCTGTCATTGTCCAGAAACTTCTGGCCTGCCATTTACAGATAGGGCATTACATTTGCTTGAGCAATAGTAAAATTTCTAACTAATAGTAGAATTTGCTTGGCAGTAAATGAAAGAAAACCTTTGTGGACCTCCTGCTTTTCTGTCTCTGTCAGATGTGGTCTTTGTGTATCAAGTTCCACATCGATGCTTTGCTCCCTCAGGAGAGAATTGCAAAGGCACTAGAAAGGCTCAAAGGGGAGAATAAAATGCCCTTGTCCACTTCTTATGCCATGACCTGCTTGTGAAACCTAAATATGGAATCAACACTGCTGGTGGCTACCTTAAGATGAGCCATATTTCAACTACATTGCTGCTTTCGAGGAATTGTTCAGGTAATTTCCATCTGTCAACCTCTACTGTTTATGAGGGTGGCCAGTTAGTAGGTGGGAGTGAAACCTAGTCACTCAGTGGACTTGATTTCTGGCTGTCATTTGCATGATACTGGGGAATAGAATTCACATCTGAGTAAGAAAACATCATGAAAAATATCCAACTCTCCATAGAATGCATCAGTATTTGTTACAGAGGTTTATTTTATGCTAGTTCAGATCTATGAACTCAAAGACCAGCATGCAAGCAATGAGAAAAAAAGGATTTTAATTAATGTTTTTGAACTAGTTTCTAAAGAAAGACTGGGGCACCCATTATATCCACAGAGTGCCAAAAATAATTCCTCATTTTTGCCCAGAGAAATGAGATACAAGGCTTAGGTCTCAGTGGTTAGCTCAGCGTTGCCAAACTCCATGAATACAGAAGTGTTTAGAGAGGCTGTTTTCCTCTTAAACTTCTCTTGACCTTTCATCGTCTTCCACCACCTAAATTCCACCTTTATCCAAAGCACACATGTCACATCCAGCTGGCTGCTTTGGAAAGAAAATAGAGTTGGATTTCTTGGGAGATCATGGAAGAACACTCAGGGATTAATCTCAGTAAAAAAGAAATGAGAGATAAACATTGCCTTTACTATTAAAAAATACAAAGATGAGATATATCAGTCCCCTCTTACTGCTGCTAAACTAATTTCCTCTTTCAATTTTGCAGTGCTGAGTATAATGATGATGTATATCTGTGGTGCCTTCATCTGTACAGCAACACAACTGTGGAAAAGTGTTTTTTAAAAGAAGGATGAATCAAAATTATGTGCTTATCTCAACTGTGGCTTCTCTTCCTCTTTTTCTGAATTTCTTTTTAGTTCAGAAAATGAATTATGCCTATAAGGAGCCTCCATATGTTACACTATCCAAAAACTGACACAAAAGAGAAACACCTCAGATTGGGATAGCTTTGAGTTTCTTTTATGATTCATAGGACTTTATTGAATGAGCTGGATGCAGATGGGTCTAAACTAAACACTGAGTTTAACTTCAATGTACCAGATCTACAAAATCAAAAGAGAGAGGTAACCATCTCCTCATTGAGCTTGGCAGAGAGCAGTCGTTGAACAGATATGGAAGTGGAAATTGCTGACAGTTAGAACAGATAGAAATATGTCTCAGAAGAGAAACTCCTTTTGCTGCAGTGCTCTAAAAATGTTACATGGCTTGGTGCAGGGAGAGCCCCATGTACTTCTGAAATAAAGAAGAAAGAGCACGAAGTGGTTTAATCACATCAGCTGCTAACTCCTACACATGAGCTTTCCTTAGAGGAGGGAGTTCAGGAAACCTGACCCAAAGACTCAAGGATATGCAAAAAAATAGTTAAAAGCTTTAACCCCCCCCCCCCCTTATCTATTATGCTATAAACATAGCCAAAGCCAATGAAAATGTTAAATTCATCCCAGTCAACCTTTGGACTCCAAGAAGCAATAGTGCACTTGCACTTGCACGGGTCTGAGCCTGTGCCTTGTGACTAACCAATATCTGACAGAAGGAAGAGAAAATCTTCTTTGCTACAATAATTTCCTTTGATTCTCTTTCCACTGGCACCATGTTCTGGCTTATTTATGCTGAAATCTTTAACATCTGCTAATTTAGTTCCAGTCAAGCCTTAGAAAGACTCAAAGTCGACAATTGTGTGGTGGCCTGCCCAGACAAATAAGCTAATTACCTCCCGCGTACTGCTAGTCTGCTCTCACTTCCCTGCTTCCCTGTCTCATGGCAGGCTCAAGAAGGAACTTAGCTGATACCTCTGCCTCTCACAGCACGATGGGGGCATCTTGGCCACCCTGGCAATTTCCCTGTCCCTGTCACTTGCTTTTATAGACTTCTGCTTTTTTTTAAAATGGAGCCCAGTGCTCTTCATGAGGTGACATGTTTCTTCGCAGAACCTCCAAGATCATTTCTATTTTCTCACCATTTCACAAGAATACCTATTTTCCCAGTTCTTGCTTTGCAGAGAAGTGATTCCCTTTATCACCACTGCCAAACCCACTCCTTTTACACAGGTGAGATAAGAAAATGTATCATAAAGAACATAGGTAGCGTGGTCTCTAATACAAGTGTTTTCTCATGTTCACGCCGTTTCAAGATGCCCGCTTAGCCAAATTGTTCTCTTCTGCTTTTTGTTCTATTTGCTTGCATTCCAAATGTCATAATGCAATCAGGTAAGAAGTAAAAAGAATCCTGGAGACTATAAATTAGCTTCTGAGGAAGGTTTCCTCCTTTTTCTCTTTTTTCAGTGCAGGCATCTAGTGGTTCGGGTGCTTTAGAAGCTGTTGCAATAAAAATCTGAGGTGCATTTTTCAACTGACTCATAACAAACACTTACAGGTCCATTTTAACTGGACAGATCTCATGAGAAATGTCAAAATCAGCTACCCAGAGGGAACAAGATATGAAGAATGGGGTGGAAAGCCTACAACTCAGCTAGAGCATGGTTTGCTTATGGAGTCACCCATTGCTGATGGTTATTGTAACCCTACTTCTTTTCCAGCCCTTTTTCCAGAGACTGAAATGGCTTATGACTGAAATCGTTTCTGACTTATGAAGCTGTTTCTGGTTTATGGCAATCATAGGTTTCTGGATGTTGAAGCATGTGGCTATTTCTGAAAGCTGAAGTAGGGAGAGCTAGTGAGATGCTCTGACAGTTCTACAGTTTCAAACTCTAAGGCCATAACCTAGAAGCATTCTCAGAAGGTCCATGGGAAAAGCATCCTGTGAACCTTCATCTGGAAGAAAGCTGCAGCCAAAGTCTGGAATAAGGTAAACTTCACATGCACAGGAGGGAAGTTTTAAAGAAGTAAAGGAGTCAAAAGCATCAATAGCGATTGTCTTGCCTACGTGCATCAATGTTTAATTGTCATAATACTTTTCTGTCTTCATATGCATTTTTCTAATAGGAAAGAAATTTCATGCTATGAGTAAGACAGAAGTGACCAAACTATGTTGTGTTTGAAGAAGAAAAATACAACTCTTTGCCAAGACTTTGCAGGAGTCAAATATCCACAGACCTTCCATTCTTCCCCATGGATATTTTTTCTCCTGGCCAAATGACAGAGCACAAGCCAGGAATATAATATATAGCAGAATTACTGAGTTAACATTATGGCTCCCTGTTTAAAAGGCCTGGAAATTTTTGTGTGAACTGCATTCATTTTGGTCTGGTTTTTGCAGTCTCTTAGCAGCCAGCGGTATGATTAAATACACTTCCTTCCAGAAAACATTTTCTAGATCCAGTCCAACAATGAAACTGTTGATGTCTTCAGACCCCCTATTCTGAGCCCAAACCACACCTCACATAGGAGATTATGCTGCTGGTAACTCCATCTGATGTATGCCAGGGATATTCATGAGGTATTTGGGGTTAGCAAGGCTGTGCGTAGGCTGCAGGAAAGCACTTCCTTGAGCAATACATCTTTCACAAGGGCTTCCGGAGCCTAGGTGTTAGTGTGATTAGCAGGTGATGGACACTGGCTGTGCGGATCTCAGCCACAGTACATTCGTAGCTGTCAAGTTTCTGGTTGCAATAGAAGCCAGGTTTTAAAACACAAGTAATCACTAAGTTCATCAAGAGCTGAGATATTCACATAGTATTCCCCAGAAATTTCTGTTAATTATTAATCGTGTGAGAATTGCTAGACAGTCTGGATACATAATGAAATACGTGACTTCTGATTTTGAGAAATCAGACACCCCCAAGTGATGGGTATGTGACATGAACGGCACAATTTTCCCATAGAGATAACCATTTTCCAATTAATAGGTATGTGGGTGTGCTGATCAATTAAGAGCACCAGGAAAAGCATGCTGTCATTAAGGACACACTATTACCTCACCATCCCTGAAGTATCATGGTGTCAATCCCTACCAGAACTTTATAAAACTTACTGCTTTTCTTTGTCATTATATCCTAAAAGTGACATGCAGAAAGAGCAGAATCATACAGTACAAGAACACAATAGGTTATTCAGTATCAAGACAATGTTAACAGGATGTGGCTATTTAGTTGTTATATATCACAAAACAAATTAAAAGGACCTAAATTATGATAAGAGCCTGCGATATCTCTTGTCTGATGAGAAACACTGCCTTGCAGAATCCATGACTGCTCTGGATTTGTGATAACCTGACAGTTATGGCTGACAGTTTTGGGAGTGCTGTTCAATCCTTCTGTACTTGTTATTTTTACCACACAAATTTGCTGCACACTTCTAATGGTGCAGGTTCCCTGATTTTAGTCAAAATAGAAAGAAAAAAAAGTTAAGACACATGTATATGGTTGCTACTCCCCTTGTAGACAGCTCCCTACCAACTTGGTATTTCTTGGTTATCCAGATCTTAATTCAGCTTTCATTTTCTCCATCTACTTTCAAATGAATTGAGCAACAAAGTTACCCCTCAATGAGATCAGATTAACAAAATATCATTTAGTTTTTGTTTTTCGTTGGCTTTTTTTTTTTTCTACTAACAAATGGAGACTATTGATCTGAAGTCCCTGAGGTACAACAAACACAGTCTTTTGGTATTTGCCTACAGAGTTGTTTGTCGTTGCAAAGCTGGACTTTGGCACACTGTCCTGAATTAGCCCTGAGATTTGCCAAGGGTTTTTAAATGATTTCCAGTAGAATCTGTATATCTGTACTGCACTAAGACAAAGCTCTTTGATGTGTAGAGGTACGAAGCCAACTGCTTATTACCAAATATTGAGCACATTAAACACAATTATGAGTAAGAAAACTTTTGTTAATAATTTACATGATTTTGATGAGGGCTTTGAGGGTGAATATCAAGTATTACATGGCTGACAGTTTGATATAAAAAGGGGTTTTGGGTTTTTTTTCCTTTTTGGTACACTTAGAGCTACAATTTACTAATGTTGATATCAAGAACTTAATTTCAAAGGAAGTAAAGATCCCCAAACTAATCAAAATAATTATATTTTAGAAATATTCAGCATAACTTTTAAGTTATATTTTTCACAGATATTTTAAGAGACTAAAAGTCTGGAAATTTGTTATTTATATTTTACTTCTCTACCAGTTTGAGATTCTACTGCAATAGTTTTAATCAATCTGTAACTTAAGCACTTTCATTGGCTTTCTATATTTTACTAAGACATGTTGAGGATGTTGATTTAAAAAAATTAAAGAAAAAAATATAAATATTTACTGATTGATTTGTGTTTCTTTTCACAACTGTGCAACTATCTAGTGTAGCTGGTATGTTAAAATCGTCTCAGTTGTCTCACTATAAAACAACACAATAGCAATAAGTTAGACTCAAGAAACCTTTAAACTGGAAAGGTACAAACATCGATTCACAATCTGGTTTTACTCCGTGACAGTAATTCACTCCTACCATTTAGGAAGTTGACTTCTCAAACATTACCTGCATTTTCTATGTGTCTCTATGGTAGTTTAAAGCATGGTAACAGTCCCTAGGAAAGCTCTGCTCTTCCTACTGAGAAAATACAAACTCTCCGGGGTTATAATCTCTTATTCCTCCTCTTTTCTGCTGCAGTTGGACATGTCTATCTGGAAAGTATGATAGTAAACATGGAGTCAGTAGGAGAAAAGAGAAATGACAGTGATGTTAAATCCATAATAAGGAAACTGGTGTTATGCCATGTACTACTCCACCATACTTTTATCTCAGGGCATTGGCAATGATAGCTGTGTTAACAGAATAAAACAGTCTTTTTGATGCTATGACTTCCTTGTTTAGTAGAATAAATATTATTTGTTAAGCAAAACCAACCTTCTTGTCCTCATGAGATTTGTCAAGTGTTTTTAAATGATTTCCAGTAGAATCTGTATATCTGTACTGCACTAAGACCTCTGAAACGGAAAAAGGGAGGCAAGCTAAACCAGCTGCACTCGTCAACCTTTTACACTGGTGTATTTTCTAGTGTCCCAGTTACTAATCCTACAGCTTCACATCATACTTGGTTAAAAACCAAATAAATTAATGGAAATCCACTCCAATATTAAGGGAATCTGTATTTAAGACTAGTCATCAAAGGTTAGAGTATTAAACAGGCAGGATTTTACACCTTACACCTCCTTTTCCCTCATTCACTTTTCCTTCTGTCCAGTGCACACACTGTGAGTGTACAGCAGCAGCTACATTATCCGGGGCTTTGAGCCATTTCAAATAACCAACCCACAGGAGCATTTCAGGAAGAGCTTCTTACAAAACTGGTGAAAAATGATCTGACACTACAAGCTATCCCCAGCTATAGACTGGTGGAAATACCAGTGACTTTAGGACAAGATAAAATAGGGTTTGTTTTTTAAGGGATTAATACTGTATATAAGGATAATGGGTGAAAGATGAGCACTAGTACATAATGGCTTGCATGCACAGATGTTTCATGGGGTAGCAGGGATTTAGCCAGCAATGTGTATAAGTGCACGTTCTCTGGTAGATCAGTCATTTTTCAGAGGGTTTATGACTTTTCCTATGAAGAGGATGGTGCGTGTGTATTTATCCAGAATCGCCAGGAGAAAAGGCCTGTTGAATCTAATTCGAGGTGGATGAGGAAAATCACCAGATCGCCAGGTAATCTCCTTAACTGTGGCCCCAGCTGCTTCAGTGCCATTTTCATGAATATTCAGTATGGCTTTGTGGATCACCTGCAAAGACACAAAGCCGAACAACCTCCATGGCAAGAAAACATGGCAAGAAAAGAGCAGCCTGCCACCCTCCTTGGTCTCACCAAAGAGAGTCCTGCCTGGAGCAAGACCCAGCAGCACCAACCTCTGGAACGGTCATCACCAGATACACCCCTTCCCACTGCAGCGCAATCAGCTATCAGGCCACTCCTGCTAGCCTCCTTCACTGCATGTGCAGAGAGTAACCCTCAAACAGCAGACAGCCAAAGAGTGATCAAGATGACTGATGGCAAGAAAGTCTGGTAGCAAAGAAACCTGATAATTTAGCCTAGGCTTAGTTTTGCCTTTGGCAGCTTCATGTATTATTGTGAATTTACCCTACCATCTAGCTGAAAAAACCTTTTTTAAAAGTACTAGAGTGGCAGGAGTAACAGCCTTTTGCCCTTTGTAGGCAGAATTAGGGGAAATTTTTATCAAAAGCTAATGCCCTAGCTTTGGATAATTTTGTTTAGTAGCTAAAAGAACAGTTAATTATATATATGTCTCCTTCCTTGTTCTCCAGCCATGTACATATAGCCTTGCAAGCATGTTTGGCTTCAGATTTATGAAATATACTTTGTCTCTAGTCTGGCAGCTGTTGATGATTGAGTGGTACTTCAGAGAGACAGGGATCAGCTTTCCATGGGATATTAATGTCAGGTTCCTTGGAATAGACAAATCCTGTGGTCACTGTGTTTCATGTGGTGACTTACTTTTGCAACCATCAGTCCAGGCTCCTCTGTAATCCCTGACAGATCAGACTGTTCAGTGAATAGATCAATCATCCCCACTTGTTTGACTATGCTTTTCACATCATATGTACCAGAAATACAAAGTTTTGGAATGTGCAGATGTATTTTCCTGTAAAAAAATAACACAAACAAGGACAAATTGTCATCTAGGTAACACTCCTCAATGGCTTCAGTATAATGACACTTCACATTTATTTTTGGAAATGTTGAAAGTCTGCTTTCAGGGTTCGGGTAGAACTTCTGATCAGGTTTGCTCTCTAATGTGGAGGGCTGGAGCAGAATGAGTCTGTGCCTCCACAGTGGGGTGAACAGCACACAACTGTACCAACTCTGTGGCAAGCAGGGAGCAGGGTTTTTTTCAAGAAATCGTAACTAATTGTCCTAAGGCTGTTTGAATATACAGCAGGGCTTGGGCCACCACAGGAGTAGCTGCAGTCTTGGTGAATGAATAAAATTCTTGCTTTTACCTATAATGCTTTCAACACCCAAACACCCAACTGCTACTCCGTTATAGTTTTGAAATGCTCTAATGAGACAAGGGTCTGCTTTCTTCAATCTGGTGCTAAGCAATTTTTGGTTGAGCCAGGAACTTAAACCTAAGTCATCTGCAAGTTCAATGCCCTATTTGTCTGCTAGTCACAGTTCTTTTTAACTTTCTTACTAAGAAGTCCTGCATAGAGAGGTACCATAAAGTGACCAGGGTTCGGTAGAATAATGTGGCTTTCGATGTTTTGTCTTGGTGAGATAAACTCTATTAATCTCTAACATGGTCACCTTTCAGAAAAAACACTTACCTGTCTCGGAGGAACTTTCCCCATTTAGATACAGTCCTTTTCAAGAGAGCATTTTCCACTTGCTTCATCTTCCCTTTGCCAGGCAAAATAAATAATGCTGCAGCATTTCCATTGTAAGGTATCTGAACCAGCCAACAGGACAGTTCTTCATCAAAGTAAGTTCTGTAGTAACCCTTTCGATACATCATGTCAACCTTTACAGATGTTTCCTGATCAACAAAAAAATCCTCCTGTTTTGTATACGAAGTACTGAAGGGTTTCTCCCACTGGGCTTAGGGCAAAAAGAAAAATAATTCAGTGGAATACAAAGAGGAATGGTCATGGTGAATAAAATGGGATATAGTTCCACAGCCTTCCTTTGATTAGAGTAAATATCTTTTTCAAGCTACTGCATCCACAGGTGTTACAGCAATGCAGTTCTTTTGGGTTTTATTTCAGGTGTTTAAAGACAATTGCAGAAAAATGATATTGAAAACATCATCTTTCAATAGAACATGAGCCTATAAAACGTTAAAGAATTTACCAAGCTCAACAAAGATGATTGTTTAAAAAAATAACTCAAAACCACTGGTCTTTCACTCAATCAGGTGAGGACACATTTATACTGATAAGGAATATACATGAATTTACAGCAACATGCGGTGTTTTCCAGATACTGAACATGTTTTCCTCCATTTAAAATATTTACTCTACAGTTTCTTTCTCTTGTTTTCATTCCCTATAATAAGCAGGAAGCATCTAAGTTACAACCTTCACACCCTTTGATATTTCTTACCTTTAAAGAAGACATAGTTAGCAAGAACCATTGTGGTGAAAGGATCAAGATTTTCCACTAGTTTAGCAATTTTCCCATTTGTCTTTTCCTCAATATAACTGTTAATCTGATTCTCTGCACCAGAGGAGTTGTTAAAGTCAGTAGAAAAGACTTCAGATTCATAAAAGCTTTTGACATCATTCAGGAACTTCTGTAGTGGTTTTAGCGTCTGTTCTATAAAAAGGGCATTGCCCAGGCTCAGCTGGAATTCACTGTCTGAGCGGCTCAGCATGCGGAGGAGTTGGCAGAAACCTTCATGTATTTCCTGCTCCTGAGTCTTTTCCAGGTTAAAGGCAAGGCCTTCCAGAACCTGCGTCAGTGTTGCTGACTTGGCACCAAGTGCCAGCATTGCAAAGGAGGCAGAGATACTTATGGGTGAAAAGAAAATATTTTGATCAGTTGCTTCGGATGCAAGCAGCTTGTAAAATGAAAATGCAAAGTCAGCATTGCTGGAAACTAGTTTACCAAAAGTGTTGTTCTTAACTGGATAAACTCCTTTCCCATGGGAACTGCGTCCTGGGTAATACATCCCTTTAGGATCATCCTGCTTATCAGGATAATGAGAATGCTGATGACAGTGGGCAGCAGTATACAAACCAGCCAGCAATAAACACAAGGAGATGTTTGGCTTCATTTTCCTTTTAGCTGTTTCTGGAAAACAGATAAACACAGAAAATATGGCATGGAAATGAATTTACTCATTCTGTGTGTCCAGCCAAGTAAAATGAGGGTCTCAGAACACACTTGTTCTCTAAAATCCCATGCTTTCATTTTTCACATTCCTAATACATACCAGTCATCCCCAGAAAGAATATGGCTCCTGATACACTACTTGTATAACCAAGTACTCTCTCAAAGGCAGGCATTTGGATTATATTGACTTTAAAAAAACAGACCAGGACTGAATATTTAAAAACTTGCAAATAACTGGAAGATTATAACCTTTTAGGCGGGGGAAGTTGGTTTTGCACTCAGTACCGTAGGATGGCCACCCCACCCCTGTTAGTGTTCCTCAAATAATGAGAGAATGAAATGTGTTTTAAACACAAATGAGGTATAAACACACATGCTACTGTCTAGGACCAAAATTTTAAAGTACTTACTGTTTCTTCAGAGATAAAATATTGGATCACTGAGGTAGCAAAATCTATAGACATCTTTATTGTTTCCAAAACAAATTTTTATTAAATTATGTGGAGTATCTTCTTCACTAACAGCAGATTCTGTTGGCTTTTGGCATGTTTTGGTCTTTTGCATGTGAAATATATATGTTTGTTTACATGTAAAAAGGTGTCATTCCCAGACAGCAACACAATTCCCCCCATATACAATGTGCAAACAGCCCAAGGGCAAATTAAAAGGGTACTTACAGTGCTACAAAAAGTATCTTGCTGTGTCCATCTGGTCTTGTCAGTTCCTCCTCTTCAGTACCATTGAACAGGATTAAGCAAAGCACCCCCGTTAATCATTGATTAGTTCAAATAAAAATTGCCAGAGAAGATACACAACAAGCAGCAAAGACACTAGATACTCTGGACATTTTGTCCAACCGAGCCACAAGCTAACAGCGCTGGGTGCTGGGCTGCAGATGAAGGGACGCAGAACAGGGACTATATCTCCTCTGGAATAGTAACCTCGCTGTCAGGGTTTCAAAAGAAGATTTGGATTTGAAAAGCCCTTCTGCTTTATACCACAGTCACAACTTTTGGTACCATCTTTAGTGGTTTGTGGTCTTTTTTTTAAGGGGAGCATATGGTAAGTTTTTAGTGAACTGTCTCTAGATTTCTTTAGAGAATACCATGTGACATTACTGCTCTAGTGAGACATTTCTAGTCAATAGAGGTGTTCACTCATTGCTGTTAGCCATTGCTCGTGACTATTTGGGGAATTGGTGAAGTTTTTGAAAATACACAACCACCACTGCTAAGAAACCACACTTACATTGGTCAGTTCCAGAGACTGACTGCAAAGAGAGACATGAAGTCAGTGAATGTCTTGTGCCCTCGGATTAGTCTTCTGTACCATAAGCAACTGAAAGGGATCTCAGCAGCACTCAAACAAGGCTGCCTATCCACCTTTCAGCAAGTGCTAAAGAAGACATGCTAGCATCACTGGATGAATATTCAGGGTTGAATATCGTGTATGGACAGATTGCTCAAGGACAAAACAAGGCAGGAAATGAAATTTTTAACAGACCTGGTTGCCCCTGTAGGACCTGTCTCCATTATGTTGGATTGTTTTGTCATTCAACTTAGCAGCTACAGTGCCAGTTCCATAATGTAGGTGTGAAATATGCAATCTCTGTCCCATTAATTCCACTTTGCCAGAATACCCCCAGAGGCTGATGGCAACAACCAGATTTTGAAGGGGGGTATCCATAATCTGTAAATCACTGAACCATTGCCCAGTAATTACAAGTGCATTATGAACTGTTAAAAAGTAGCCAGCAACTCCTGTGGTCACTGACATATTATAGCTTATAAAACAGTGAATAAGATGTACAAGATGAAAGCTAGGAACTTGAGTATTTCCAGTTCAGCTAGCTCTGTAAACTTATACCAACAATCCTGAATTTTCATTAGCAGAGATCATATTGCTTATTAGCAGTGAGGCAGAATGGAGACAAATGGAGGGATCGCCTGAAGAATGATTCCTTTTCGATTGCAGATGCATACAAGCACACAAATACCAACACAGATGTTCTTAGCTCATACTGGCATTGCAATAACATAGAGACTTTCAACTTACGGTCCAAGTTCAGGATCTGTAGGGGAACTGAAAAGCAATTGTGAAACACAAGCCAGCATGTATCCCCTTGTGTTCATTCCTTCCACCACTGCATTTACCCTTGGAGCACCAAAACAAAGCTGTCCCTGTAAGATTGCATCCTGTTGAATGTTGTAGGTATCTGTTCAAGGAGGATCAATAAACTGTATGCAAGTTGATGTTTTCCCATGCCTAAATTTCCATCAAGGAAAAAGTCATTGAGAAGGCACCACAGCTGAGAGGGAGTATGCAAGGCCTGCTAGAAATGCTCCCCTGCCATAGTCAAAGCTGTGGAGAAGAAATGGATGCATCTCTGAGAACTAAGCAACTATTTTACATAGTGGAAGAAGAGAAGCTGGGGGTGAAAGCTGGTGGGTAAGTGCTGGGAGAAGTCAATGAGAAGGAAAGAGAGGGCAGGTGCTAGCAGAGGACGGAAACATATGAGCCATCAGAATATATCCAGCCCCAGAAGAGAGACAAGTGACCTCTCTCTACAGCTGTGTCATTAAATCACTGGCAATACCTGTCATGACTATTCCCATTGAAACAGACATTTTTATTACAGCAAGGCTGGACAATATTAATTCTGGTATTTCCTAAAGACTGAACATTTGGCCTTCCAACCGCAATACTCTGCTAATGTTTTTCTTTGGGAAATAACATACAACTTTTTACCCTCAGTTTCAAAATATTACGAGAACCTTACACTTGCAATGAAATGCTGTGGTATATCTTACTTTTAAAGAAAAACATAGATACACCTAACCTCTGCTGAGAATCAAAACTCTTTCTACTTTACTTACTAATCCTTGTTATTTTTTTTGCTTTCTAACCAAAAGTATATTCATCAGCCTCAGAGATTCTGGAAGTGAGACTGTTCCAAGTGACCTTTTGATGCTATCTAAAACCATATAAAGCAGGAATTTTTTATGTTGCTTGCAATAACAAAAGCACATTTATTGCAGTCTATATCTTGGAGAGCATCATGGGACTATGGCTTGCAGCTTTTCAACATCATAGGATAGGAATTCAGTGATGCCATGTTGCCCAGCAAGTAGCTAACCCATCAAGAGGACTTCCTTTTCCAGGTTCCATTGTGCCAAAAAAACAAAAGGTATATTAAAGATAATGCAAGTAATTACTTACTTACCCTCCAAGAGAGCTAATTCTTATTCTTTTCTGTTTTCTGGGGTTTCTTGCTTTTACAGCTGTACATTTTGTTTCCTTTTGTAATATAGTTTTCTACTTTGCCAAGATATCAGAGGGAGAGAATGTGTAAATGAAAAATTCCCCACTAATTAAAAATTTCAGAGTTCTGTAAAAATGGAGCATACTTTCTCATTAACGTTAAACTTCGTTTTTTTAATACTGACAATTATCGTACATTTCCCTAGAATGACACCAACTGGTTGTGTTAACAGTACGTTCCAAAGGACTGTTATGGTTTAACCCCAGTTGGCAACCAAGCCCCACACAGCTGCTCATTCACTCCCCCAAGTCAGGATGAGAAGAGAATCAGAAGAATGAAAGAGAGAAAACTCCTGGACTGAGATAAAGACAGTTTAATAGGTAAAGCAAGAGCTGTGTGTGCAAGCAAAGCAAAACAAGGCATTCATTCACTACTTCCCATCGGCAGGCAGGTGTTCTGCCATCTCCAGGAAAGCAGGGCTCCATCATGTGTAACTGTCACTTGGGAAGACAAACGCCATCACTCCAAATGTCCCCATCTTTCTTCTTCCCACAGCTTTATACGCTGAGCATGACACCATATAATGTGGAACATCCCTTGGGTCAGCTGCAGTCAGCTGAGCCAGCTGTGTCTCCTCCAAACTGCTTGTGCACCCCAGCCCACTTGCTGGTGGGGTGCTGTGCGAGGAAGAAAAAGCCTTGACTCTGTGTAAGCCCTGCTAAGCAATAACAAAAAATTCTCTGCATTGTCAACTGTGTTTCTCTGCATTACCATCTGTGTTTTCAGCACAAATCCAAAACATAGATTCACATTAGCCACTATGAAGAAAATTAACTCTATCACAGCCAAAACCAAGGGGCAACCTAGAAGACACTTCTCATTTTCTGTTAACTCTAGGTTCCATTTTAACTTGAATTTCTCCATCAGGAAATCCATTCAAGCTCATTCCTTCATGCAGGTTTTTCTTCATCTGTCTTCAAGAAATTTATTCTTCATGTACTAATCTTGATAATTTTATTTTAAATATAAAAGTAGAGGAAAAGTGCACATGACATATTGTAATCCAGAAGGATTTTGTAGTGTGGATATGGCCTGCTCATGTGTTAGATTTGTTTCCTGCTGCTGAGCCATATGCAACAGAATGTCGTCTGGCATGCGTCCTTACCAGATACAAACTTCAACATGAATACAATGTGAATTATGAAGATACTGATTGGTTTTGGACTGTATTGGTGAAGAATTTCACCATCTTCTCAGAAAAGATCATTGATATAGATTACAGACTCTGACAGAAGGGAGAAATATAGTAATACATAGCAAAAAAGCAGTGGCCTAAGTGACACACATGTCCCTCTCTGCAAGCTCCCAAGCATGTGACTCTGGAGCAGGAGCCCCAAGCTAGGTAGGCCACGTGTCAAACTGTCCCACATGAGATGTTCAGCACCTCAGAATAAGAGCACATTGATGGGAGGCTGCATTTAGGAGCTGAAAGCAATACTGGAAAGGGAACTGCGCCTTCCTTCCCTCAAGCTCAAAGCAAGGCTGTTGTCCCATGGTTGTCTCGTATGGCTGCTAGTCAAGCAGTAAGGACACACTTGTCAAAGCAGGACACACAATTTTCTTTTTGAATGCAGCAGTACTAATCCTTTGTTTACTGACCAGGTGACCGGAGCACTGTATCACTTGATCTGCATACAGGACCCTCAAGTCCTACAAAGTGTTCTACCTGAGAGAATCAGACCCAGATCATGCACTTGGCAGAGGAATTAATTCATGCTGCAAGAGGATGATGAAAAAATGAAGGGAAAGGCAATACCCAGCCTTCCTTCTGAGGATTTTATGCTTAAAAAAATCAAAAAAGATATAAAAACTACTAAGGTGAGATGTGCAGATAATTGTGTGTGAATAATTGTGTGTGTTTTCATCTACCAGCAAAAGACATTTATGTATATAAGCACACACACCCCTATAGGCATTCAGGATCCCGGGCAAAGATCAACTAGTCTAATGTGTTAATTTAATAATGCAAGCAAAAGCCTGTGAGATAAGAAACTTAGGCTTCCCTCTGAGGACAATTCAAGTAGAATAAGAAACAAAGGCTCTAGGAATTGTTCTTGAATATGACACCTGATTGCACAAGATATGCAAGTGTTATTAGTTCTAGTCATATGAGCAGTATGTGAGTAGTTCCGCTGAAGATAATCATTATCTGTGCTAAATCAGGACCTGTGGCAATAATTGATGCATTATGATTTGAATTGAAAAGAACCTGAAGAAATGCTATCTCAAATTAATTATGATGTTTTGTAACATAATAATAACTTCAAAACACTTTTTAAGAGCTTTGAAGAATTGTATCAGTTCTTGATTACATATGATATTGTTTAAAGCACTTTTTTCTAAAAGATAAGAAAAAGAAGCTTTTTTCCATCCTGGTATGAAGTGATGTGAAAATATTTTGAGTTTTCTTATGAAGATTATGTTGAAAAAAACCTGAAAAATCACTTTCAAATGTAAATGAAAGTGGAAAAAAAAAAGGCTGTTAAAAGTGAGGCAATGAAATAAGTTGATCAGGCTGTAAATACCCAGGCTGAGTGATGTCTGTACTCCTTCAGAGAATCTGGTATTGGAAAAGAATATGTCATTAGTTATCACTATTTTATTATTAAGCTATTTTTAGTTAAGTGCAGACTCCTTCCAGAGAGCTGTGATGAGGTAAAACCTCCTGCCTTTACCACATCTTGAAATCTGATGGTTTACTATTTTACTCCTTTACAGGCAAACTGTCCTATTTTCAACACATGAGATTTTCACAGTACACACATTCATAAACTTCCCACACGTACAAATGGCACTCCTAGAAAAAAAAAAAAAAAAAAAAACAAACCTAAAACTGACTCATAGGAAACATAGCAGCACTCAGTGCACTCTGGTACAGACAATTCAAACCAAACCGTCCTGTAAAAAGTGGACTTAACAAAGTCTAGTTTACTAAGGATTTAAGGCTTTCCTAACCACAATATCTACAGCTTTACTCTCCAGCCTCCAGGATGACTCCAACAAGGCAGGGTAGCAGGACTAGGGCTAGGGCTAAAGCTAGGGAGGGGGCTTGGAGTCCCGGATACATGCTCATTGCCTGCTGCAATGAAATTTAAAGCAGCTGAGTCCTGCCTGCCTTCCCCACAGCAGGGATCACAAAGTTGTATTTCACTGATTTTCACAGTGTAGCAGAATGGTTTTTCAATCTTCTACCTCTGCTAAGTGTGACTGAAATTTGCCAATAAGCTGCAATGTTATGGGAGGTAACTAAGAGAAGGCAAGTGGCTACAAACATGAAAATGTGATGTTGTTTCCTTTGGAAACCAAGTTGATTGATTTATTTTCTTTGTGCTTGAGGTTATATGAGTCATACTTCCTAAGTTTTCACAGCTCATGGAACTCCATTTCTCATTAGCTACCATGAATCTTCTCATCATCCTTACGTTTTCTTGAGGAAAAAAAAAAAAAAAGACAACAATTTATTATAGATTACCTTTTAATAATGATGTATCTCCAGTTTTACCACCATTAGCTTTTCTTGTGAGTCCTCTTCAGGTGAGCTTGTAGACAGTCCAACACTCAGTGGAGTGATTTAGAAGTACAGGATGAAAAAACAGTAGGTTCTATAAATATTACAACTGTTTCATAACATTTTATAACCAAGCTGGATGTTCCAGATCAGCATATATTTCAATTGAGGTTCTGTGTCATTCATTAATAGGTACCATTGGAGGAGAGAAATTTAAAAATCTATTTCTAAAAGCATAATGCTCCTGAGTCCAAGATTTACTCTAGTAAAAACCTACTGAAGAGCTATGATAAAATTTATCTGGGTGAATATTCAGTTTGCAAATCCTTCAAGGCTCTATAGAACCATGGGATATAAAAGGCATTTGCTTAGATATAGTAGTAGTGACTGGGAAGCATTGCGATCTATAATCTACGTTGGCAAAGCAGACAGGCTATACCTGCATATGTAATTGATACTAAGCAGAGCATCTCAGCAGTCCTTCATACTCAAATTATTGCCTGGTTCTAGTTTAAGCCTTAAACTAGAATCCAGCAGAAGCATTTTGGAAAGGGTTTTTCAAGTGTGGGCAATGAATTACAGAACTGGAAAATGATGAAATAATGCATCTTTGACCTGTTGTTCATTGTATGCTTTGGACTGAAAGTGGTTTGCTTGCAAAAGAAATGAAGCTGACCTAAGTTTCCACTGCTTTACACTCAGTACAAAAGCTACACTTATGGCTAGATAGCACTAAGCATTAACTTTACCCATGCAGCAATACTTTTTTAAGGCAGAAGGCACCTGTTTATAGGTTAGATTTATCTCGGGTCAGTGCCTCTGTAGTGGAAGAAGGACACAACACATTGCTTTCTGCAGCACATGTAGGGAGTCTGTCTGTTGTGCCCGGATAAACAATTTTTTTTTCTGACCTTTCCTATTTTATTAGCTCACATCTTTCCTTAATAAAAAAAGCTTGAGGTTGGAAAAGCAAGAGGTGCTTGAGAACTGAAGAACTTTTATTCAGTCTCCCTGGGGCTAAACACTTTCCCTAGAAAATGCTCTAATTGGAAGCACAAAGAGACGAAGCATGAAGAGCAGTACAAGTTCTTTACCCTCTATCATCTTCACAGCTTTGTAAAAACAGAACTCAATCCCTTCTTCCCTGTGTAAAAAGAAAAAAAAAAAAAAAAAGCATCTACACTCCACTGGAAGATGCACATAGGTTGGAGGAACTCTGTTACTCTCTTCTGTAAGTTTCCATTCTCAGATTCTTCCCCACTGTCCCATCTGTCCCTAACCAGACACCCTGTTTTCATACCCAGGTCCTGCCCTTCCTCACTCCATCAGTGATTTGGGTTCCCAGAAAGAAGAGTTCCTTAGCAGTGATTACTCCTGTGAAATATGTAACAGGCACAACATGAAATATGAAAACAAAATATTGACTGCCTACCCAGCAAGTTTACAGTTTATAGGCCATATTCTAAGTGAAGACATGCCTTTGAAAAAATGCCTTATTGATCACCTGGAGTGCATGTGTGTCAGTGATGCATGAGGAACAAGTTCTGGGTTGGTACACCTGTGGGGTTGTCTGCATCACACTGCAGTGTTCCCCTCCACATACACTGTCTGCTGTGGGCAGACCCACCTCTTTTAATTGGCTTCAAACCTGACTCTTACATGCTTCATGTGATGTTCTGTAGCTCTGGCATTAGATGTTGTAATAATGAACATTGTCTTCATTCACTCAGTCTGTGCCAAAAATATTTTTTGCCTTCTTTATGCCTACTAAGCTGCCTCTTCTCCAGGCTGAAGATCTGTGAGCTGTTCCAGACCTGATTAACCTTACCATCTGGTTGTAAAGATTTTCCAGTTCTCATTTATCTTTTCTGTTATAGGAACAAAATTACATGCTTGAATCCACCTTGGATGATCCAAGCATTTAGACAGTGGCACAATAATCTTATCTGATTTGGTTTCTTTTTCTTACCCAATAACTTCTAAGATTTAATTTGCCTCCTTCCCCGTTACTGAGTTGATCTGTATAAGAATGAACTACCATAACACCAGATCCTTTCAAGTACAGCGTTTCACCAAACCTGCAGCTAAAACTTAACCAGGAAATCAAAATGCCCACTGACACAGTAACAGCAAACCAGAAAGCTACTGTTCTTTCTTGTTTCAAAATAAGACAGAATTTGTCATGTCCATTCCTTGATTTTGCCAGAAGATGGTGGCACAGGGCTCCTTTTCTCATAATCCCCGTAACTTGAGGCTCCATACTTACAGTTCTATCTGCAGAAAGCAGTGTAACAGAAACACACTAAAAGCTTGGCTTCTTGCAAGGATTTTACTACTCATAACTGGTATACTAACACAATAACATTTCGCTAGCAGAACTTGCTCTACAGACTTTTATCTCTTGGTGTAAAGAGAACAAGAGATAAAATAAGATCATCTTCTTATGCAAACAACTTTTCAAGTGACAAGTTCACTGGAGAATAAAAGTTCTCATTTTAAAATGAAGTTGCCTACAGAGAAACCACTTGGCATTACTATTTAAATTTAAATTGATGCCTTACATTACCTTCCTGTTGCAGACATGGCCTTAAATAGGCACAAAGAAAATCCCTTATACAGATACTTCAGAATTACAAAGTGTTTTGCTCCCAAAGCTAGATAGAGATTATTAGGGCTAAAATTTGCAAAGTATTATAATTTGTTATTATTTAATAGATTAATATTGCCTGCTAAAGTGAAGCAGAAGGTAGATCAGCTAGCTGAATGAATATATTAAATATAATTAAATTCATGATATGATTCCATTGCTTGTATCCATTTTCAGAAACATGACTTTGACACTGTAAACTTCGGGATGTTGAGGATTCTGACAGGTCCCCAGGATGGTTTAATGCAACAATTCTCTCTTCTGTTTCAATGGAGGCAAAAGAAGAGAATATTTAGTTGCCCTTAGCCTTTGAAGCTCGTGTTCTGGCAGGTCAGCACAATCCCTTTTCTGTCAATGGCTAACAGTATTATCTATGGACACTTCAGCATCTAGGCTGTACCTGCACAAGCTTTCTGTTATGATTGCTGTACCGTCTGTTCCATCTTTACAACCTAGAAGCAGCTAGAAGTGCTGGAGTATATTTACTTCTCTTTGATGACTCTTCTCACCCTTGCCACAACTATGAATACATCAAGACTATGACACACAGCACAATGACAGGCATGGGCATGAGGTAGTAATCTATGGTTGGGGCAACTGAGGCCCAAAATGTCTTCAAAGTTAACCTGTAAGATTTAGCAGAGGGATATGGCTCAGACTGAGAAGGTACAAGAAGAGAAAATAAATTCAAGTTGCACATTCCAGCATCTTCCCTTGAATACGTGAGGAATGGCATGGCTTTTTTGATGACTAAGGTATCTGCAGCTGTGTGAACAGCATGAAGTCTAGGAGTGCACCCACTTTTGCATTCATACACATTTTAGGACCCACTTTTCATTACATCTTTCATCTTTCCTGCTCACAGATGTTTTCTCTTGCTCTGAGATTCTTTCCTGGCTGCAATCAAAGTCCCTATGATGACTGCAACACTTAGTGAATTATCTTATTCTGTGTTGTTTTTAACTTTCAAATATTTTCCTTCAGCAGAAGGCCGCATCTTCCATGTGGTCTGTGTTTCCTACATGAGACATAGTAAACAATATTGCAACTTTTCCTTAATAAGGCATTTGCTCAAGTCTTCTGCAGACCTTCCATATAAGCATCACACTACTGTTAGCAGAAGTTTTCCAACCACAAAGGATACCTTCTTGTTAAGTATTAAATCGCAATATTTTGTTTCCAGATGTCTTATGAAAAGAAACTGAATGCAATAAAAGATAAGTAAAGACTCATTTGTATAAGTCAGGCTAACTTGCTTGCAATCAATTCATCTGCAGGGATAAGATTGAACTAAAAAGCTACATTTCCCATGAAATTCTTTTTTGAAAGAACTTAGTAAAGTCATTTGTAGCAACATCAGTGCTGAGCTGAGTTTGTGTAAAGGACATTAATCATATTCACGGTCATTTACATGGAATGAATGAATTATAGGTTTTTTTTTAAACTGTTAGTGTGAGGAAAGCAGAATTACCAAGTTATTTAAAAATGGGTTCTCTGTTATGCCTGGTACTGAGTGCTTAATAAAGGCTATTTCCAGATGAGTCTTTGCTAGCTAAGAGTTTACAAGGAATGGATGATATCATATATGTACCTCAGTTTAAATCTAATCAAAGCAACTCCATATGGGTAAGAACAGAGGTGCACTACTCAACAGGGAATATTAGATGGATGGTTAAGATTTGGAGGATGTGTTGCAGGACATGGAGGTACATAGCCCATGGTGGCCTTTACGCTCCCTACCTTCTTGAGAATTTGCACTCATTTTATTTTCCACCACAGTGAGTATTTAGGTTTTGGGGAAACATTTGCATTTAAAAATGTTTGTGTTTCTCTTGAACTTTTTTCTGATGAGGAACCCTAGAGTCTCTTTGCTTTGGAGATAAGACTTGAATTCTGCAGTAGGGGGTAAGACTGCAATGAGATTTTTTATACCTTCAAAAGCTGCTTAGACTCATGTCAAAAATGGGCTGGGTTGTGAGCACTGAGACTGCTTTGTAGGTACCGTACAAGCACTACTGGTTCTCAGAATCCACCGAAAAAAAGCACCCTGAGAGGAACTCTCAGAATCATTTGATTTTTAAAAGCTTAGTGATTCTCTGCTTGAAATGACAGTCAGTAGTGGAAGAAGAGTCTGCTGCTTTTGTTGTACTGATTTTACTGAAACAGAATAGGGTTGGCTTACATCTGGATGAAATCCTGTTTCCTTGAAATAGTAGTAGCAATCAAGGACTGAACGAATGATATAGCTGTGGGTAGAAGGCTGTGCCTGTTCCAGAGCAAGTTCTCCAGATACCAGGGTTGAGTCTGAAATCACATAGCTGAGAATAAGAAAGTCCAAAGTACTTGTAGCATCAGAATAGCATGGCTTACGTGAGCATCTGCTGTTTCTGTGAGTATTTGATTTCTTAGTGCATTTTGGCATATAGTCAGATCCTTTCCTTACTGATGAAAGGTGAAATGCATTGGCACGTACTGTATTTAGCCATGCAATCCCACTGCTTCATGGCTTGTGATAACATATTGCATGGACTCTGCCATGGGGCAAAGCAAATAGAGCTTTACTGACAAAAGATATCCCATCAGCAAACAGTGTCCCAGTGGACCATAAGCAAGGCCAGATAGAGCAACCTTACTGTCTTCCGCATGGCTCAGAGGCTGCCAGGAAAAGTCGGGCACTTGGCTCTGCTAGAGCACAGCTAGGCTCACTTTCAGGGACACAGACCAGTGTGTCCATCTTCCCTCGCAGTGGTTTCAGCTGAAACATGCTCTCTTTACGTAAGTTCTTTTCCTAACAGCTTCTTGTAAGCATGTTCAGTCATGGCCGACAGCAGGTCATGATGTTTATGGGCATTTATGGTAGTGGGAGACATACACCATTGTAAACTGCATTATTGCCTTCTGCTGATTGTCACTGCAGGAAAGTGAGGTGGACAACACTTAGCAGGATATAAGAAGCTCTAATTATCTTTTCAGGCTGGTTTGGATCCAGCTGTCCCATAGACTGAGAGAATGCATATGTGGGATTAAGTTGCCCTAATCAGGTCTGATTTTGTTGTAGTGGGAGATGAAAGGGTGTTAATAAAATAACCTAAAGATGAATGAAAGACTTGTAAAATACATGTATTTACCACAGAATGAATACACAGTCGCTAAATGAAAACTTTTGCTGACATCTATCATAGTCCTTCCTTTCCTTCTCCACCATTGATACAACTAGATGTCATGAAGAGGAATGTTTCTTATCACACATTAAGACAGGCAGAAGAAACAAGAACAAATGATGCAAGGAGGACCAACAAAATTAGATTTTTTTAGAATTAAAACAAAATGCCCTGTCTTCTCACAAAATCTTTGCAGAATTGTCAAGTTTCTAAAGAATATTATCAGGACTATGCTGAGAGTAGCATCAGCTAGCTATGTTCAGTCTGCAGGCTCTGTGGATCTCTATACTGTAAACTGTAGGCATTTTTATGCCTTTCACTTATGTATGGCAGAAGACTAATTTATTTCCTGCCCTTCCTTCATCCTCCCCTTCCAGAAAGACTTGGACAACCCATCTTCCCTCTCTAGGTCCCTGCCATGGCTCAGGCAGATCTGTTGGTGTGGGGAGTGAAGTTGCTCAACTGGAGGACAACTGCGGTGATACCCCACATCTTGGCAGACACCTCCAAAGCCCATCCAGCATTCAGAGATGCCCTGTTTGATACTTTTATCAGAAGCAGTCACTCCTCACTCTCCAGCGTGAAACTCTCAGTGCAGCTCTCCTCTTGCAGTTGCTCTACTCCACTCCCAAAAGCAAAGGCCTAGGAGGTAGATGGGGCAGGAAGCTGCCCCATGTGTTATTTCCCAAAGCATCTGCTCTGTCCTAGCAAACGTAAGACTTTTCTTAACCTCTTTCCCTTTACCAACAGGAAGAGAACCTGTTTTTTTTGCCACCACACTGATAAAGATCTCACCATGCTACCTTCTAATCAGTACTGCACAGCTTTATCAGGATGCAATCTTGATGGAGCCGTTCCCAGCTTTTGTTGAGTTTGTACAACAACTGCAGAGCAGGCTGCCTCACACCACAGCAAGTTATCATTGATCTCAATTCTGTAAAAGCCGCTGCTTTGCACAAAGGTGTGGTATCTCCCAGACCACTGAGTGATGATATCTTGCCTCTGCAGAAGCAATAGCTCAGGGCTTCCACTGAGTTCTTGCTGCTTGGAGCAAAGGAACATACAAAGCAGCAGTCTCTGAGGCCCCTTGAGTCAGCAGCATACCCCCTGTAAGCCAAACCTATGCTACAGGTACTGACAGGTCTCAGTAAAACACATCTGTGCATGGTGGACCAAGTTTGAAAGGTCAGAGAGACAGAGATATGCCAGGGATGGGGAGATTGTTTCTTGATTTGGAGCTTGCGTCACTTCTGCAGTGCTCATAGCACATTGCCAGGATCACTGTAGAAATCAGCGATGTATGTTCAGGAGCACCATCTTCCCAGAGATGGGGACTAAACCCCACTTGTAAAAAAACTCATCCAGGACCAATACGCAATGGCACAAGTCAAAGCAGTGCAGTGAAAGAGCAACTCTCAAAGCAGGAGTCAGTCTCTTCTCAAGACAGAAGTTGCACGATATAGTTCAGCAAGGCTGAGCAGTGCGTCCCAGTGCTCCAGTGCAGTAAGAGTGGGTGGTCCGCAGATCTACATCAGCAAGAGAGTGTTTAGATATTTCTTGAAAAAAAGGTTTTACCCAAATAGGCACAAAAGGAGAGCACGCAAAGAAAATTTAAACTGATTTAACTACCTTTGAAACATATTTTACAGGCATCCTGCTATGTTAATAAGACTGAATTAAAGATTTTGTTGATTTTAAAAGATATAGAATTACAGCAAAAGACTGGAGTCAGTCCTTACGTGGTGGATTTAAATAACAATGCTTATTTTATTCATCAGGCATGGCAATAATTCATGGGTGACATGATCTCACAATTCAACAGTTTATGCTTAACGTCACTGTCTCTCAAAGTCTTTTGCTGACCCTGTGAAAAGCAAAAAGACACTTACAGTGACTGCTACAGCAGAACAACTCTATTATCTCATGAATTTTCTCTTTTTTGTCAATATTTTTGAAGATGTCCTAGGCAAAGGATTGGAACATGTGAGAAAGAACAGGTTGGTTAAGGGTAAGCAACAGCCTAGGCAGCAAAGAGCTGTGAAAGGAATAAAGTACTCTGAAGGGACCAGCTCAGATGAATACTGATCATCAGCAAGTCCTGGAGAAGACATACTAGAATTCCAAGGGACTTATTACTGGTTGGGATAAAGCTCTCGGTGAATAACCTGAAATTGAAAGCAATTTGGACAAAACCTCTTGCAATAATAACAAGCAGACTTTACAAAAAAAATGTCTTCCAATGAAAATATGGAAAAAATATTCAATTATGGAAAATGTTATATTTAAAAACTGCCAGTTGTTGGGGTTTTTTGTCACATTCTTCTTCCTTATTGATTTGATAAGGAAAATACAAGGGATAAGGGAATTCCTCATTTACTTCTGAATATCCATCAATCAGAGTGTAGTTAGTAGCACTAACCAGCCTGCATGTGCAAACCCTGTAGCCATTATAACTCATGCCAAATAGCAGTATGCCATCTAATTCAGCAATCACTTCTTAGAAGGATCGACAATTTTCCCCAGGAAAAGTGTGGTGTGGGTTTCTTTGTCAGAAATCAAGATAAAGAAGGGCCTGTTGAATTTGATGGTAACAGAAGGATGGAGAACTCTGGTTAAGATTACAGCTGTTGCTCCTGCAGCTTCAGTTCCAGCCTCATCAACTTCCAGCAGGGCCCTGTGAACTGCCTGCAAGAAAAAGAAGCAAATGCTGTGGTGTATGTATGGACAACAAGCAGGAGGTAAAGATAAACTCTCTTCTTATGGATTATTTAGGAGAAGAGTGCTAAAATCTTGTGGACCAAACTTTCTTGTATAGTTTGGAGATAGGCAGTCTCCAGCAGCCTGCAACAAGAGTGTTTTCCATGTCAGGACTGAATGGGGAGGTACAAAACCAAAACCAGACACACTGTAAATGCAGCCTCACCAGTGCTGAATAGAGGGGAATAATAGCAGTCCTTTTCTCTGTTATTCCAATGAGATTAATGCGATTCCAATGAGATTAATGTGACTCCAATGAGACTGCTATTTAAATGCTGATACAGAGGCAGTATTTGTCATCTTTGCCACATTAACTTAATCATAACTTAAAGTGACGTGGCAAAATTCTGCTAATGCAAAATGGAAGTTTCCTGGGAAATCTGAGAATATTAAAAAAATCAGTACAAATATCATGATATACTCCTCATTTATTAATTACTTGACACTATCTCATGTAAACAATCATATCCCAGTGCCAAGCAAAAATTTAATATCTTGCCCAGTTTTTCCATGTACTCAATATCCAGCCTTTTAATAACAATATTAAATAATATAAAGGTGGGACACCAGGCCTTCTCTGTATAAAAGCACAATTACTAAGCAAGCCCCAACATGCTCTTGGGAGTTTTACTTATAACTTCAGTAGGACAGGGAGGGAAAGCAAGTCTTTAAAGACCCCAGATCCAGAGCAACCAACCATGGCCCCATCTCCAGCTCTGTTGACTTACTTCTGAAACCTGGAGATTATGGCTTCCACTAATTCCAGACAGATCAGCATTACTGGAGAATACTTCAGTAATACCCATTTCCTTGAACAGCTTTTTAAGATCATAAGACCCACTAATAGAAATCTTTGGTAACTGCAGATCTAATCTCCTGTTGAACAAAGAAAATAAAAGAGCAGTGAAGCATTACAGCATTGTGTTTCAGGCACCAGGCTAGATAGTATGTAATACAGTGACACTTGAAAGCACTCTTTCGGTTGCTAATTTGTTTGATGGCAGCATTTGTACTCCTTGAGCAATTCTGACATCCAGAGGGATGTGCCTTCTTCTTGTACCTACATTCTATCTTTGATTTTGGAAAGAGAAACTAATTTCATTCTTTCATTCCAGTGTCATATACACAACTAGCAGAGTGCTGGGGTTAGAGGGCTATAGAGAGTAAGCAGACCAACTGTGGAAAGGTTAAATTTAGGGAAAAGGAGGATAAAATCTAAGACCCAGTGAAGCAAATGAATTATGTTACCACCATGAAAGAAGAGGTATGGTAGCCAAAAGGAAGCCAAGCAAGTCTTGAGGCAGCTGTTACATGCCATGTTCCCTTTTGTCCAGTCAGAGAGCTTGCAGCTTCTTATCAATTATGTTCTGCTCTGACTTGTCTTGGGAATCAATTAAAGCCTTGCTTTATGAAATCAGGACATTACATCCAGGAGGAAGCAATCTCAATTTAATGATTTCTCTTAAAAATAATTATGTGTCTTCAGATATAGTAACCCATCCACCTCTAGTTACCTGGTCATGAGTTTGTTATCCCATTTACAAACAGTTTCCTTGGACAGAGCATCTTCCACTTGCTTCATTTTTCCATCATCAGGCAGAATAAACAATGCTCGTGCAGTGCCCTGGTAAGGCAGCTCTACCACCTCGCAAGAGAGATCCTCGTCATAGTAACTGTCATAGATACTGTCACGCTGCATCATGTTGACTCTAACAGATGCATTTGCGCTCACAAAAAAGTCATCCTCATGTGTATGCAAAGGATCAAAAAATGTTGTCCAGGCAGCTAATGGAGGAAAAGAGAAGATATTGGATTCAAACACATGAAGATCATGAAAAATGGCTGATATTAATCAGACCAACTTAAATGTAGGATGCTGGGGGGCTGTTTATGAGAAAATAGGATTGCTAAATCACTTCAGTCTCCTGCATAGCAAACAATAAAGCATTTAGCTGTGCAGTATGTTCAGCATATTTAATGTGAGGATATCCTATCTTGCTGAAAAAATACCAAAGGCTGACGAGAAGCAATTGAGAGAGTCCTGCTTCTACTGTAGACATATGTTTCCGTCACTTTTGTCTTTTATATTATTTAAATTCAACCATTTAAACATCCAGCCACAGGATCTTGTTATGCCTTTCCTGTCAGGCTGTACCCCATGCAAGCTGACTGCACTCAGCATGGTGAGGAATCAATCAGCAGAATAACATTCAAGCAGGGATGTATCCCATGTTTTCATGCAGTTTACCTAGTAAATCCACAGTAATACTGGGGATCCTGTAAGTGCAAGAATGTCAGTCCACTAAGTTTGACTGGCTCACACAGTCATCACAGAGATATTTGAAACATGTCTAGTCATTATGTCCTCAGACCAGCAAGCCTATGTGCAGTGGATCCGTCTTTGAGGTAGTCTTCTTGAGGGGACTTCTTCGTCCACAGCTTTCAGGCATACTGAGCCAAAATCGAGCAACCAATTTTATTTATCAACAATTTGATACTCTGCTTTTGGCCTGATCAATTCTTCACTTTGAAGGTTCTACAAAGTTTAACTCTTTCCTAAATAGTCATGAGTTCCCTATAATTTTTGTTCTGCATCGAAGTCATCTATTGGAATATTATGTTAAGTATTTTACCTTTAAAATAAATGTAGTTTACAAGGACCAATACAGTACTTGGATCAAGATGACCAATTAAATCAGGAATTTTCCCCCTGGTCTTCTCCTCTACATGTTTGTTGATGTGTTTCTTAGCTTCTTCTGGTTTATGGAAATTGTTAGAAAAAAATTTTGCCTCATAAAATTGTTTGGTATTTTTTAAAAATGTCTCCTGTGGTTCATAGCCAGCAGCTGTAAAAAGTGCATTCCCTATATTTAATGTGATGTTAGCATTAGTACAGTTCAGTACTGCTGAAACTCTATAAAAACTTTCATGTATATTAAGTATGCGAGCCTCAGTCAGATCATCAAAGCCCAGGCCTTCAAAAATCTGTGACTGTGTGGTTGACTTAGCACCAACAGCCAGCATGGCAAAAGCAGTGGAGATGCTTATGGGAGAAAAGAAAATATTTTTATCAGCTTCTTTTGATATAGCCTGCTTGTAAAATCTAAATACAAAATCTGCATAGTTAGAGCTTTTCTTGTCACAGTTATGGATTAATAAATTTTCTGTTCCATCGTTCAGATTAGTGTTATTGACTTCATGGCAAATGTCTTCATGGAGGCAATGGACTACAGCACAAAGATCAGCAAGGAGTAAACACAAGCACTGGAGATACTTCATCTTCTTTTCAAATTATTCTGTCACAAAATAAAGAGTCATTAGATGAGCAGATGGTAATGGTGAGTTTGGTAGCAAGAAATAATGAACAGTTTGCTAGCATAAATAATATATAGTGCAACCGTAAAGATACAATGCACATGGGATATTTAAAGTTTCCATGGACATGACATCAAATGTCATTGATAAATTAAACCAAATTATAAATTAAAATGTCAGCCATAATAAAATCACAATATTCTATTCTATCTGCCCTGAGAAGGCAAATCTTTTCTCCATTGGCAATGAAATTATAGAGCCAAAGTCCATCCTATTCTCAATTCACAATTACATTATCTTCCTGGATTATTGTCTACTACAAGATATATCAAAACAAACAAGTTACCATGAAGTAAGACAGGTGTGAGTTTCAAGGACATCAAATATTCCACAACACCTGCCCAAATACAGTTTGGTAAATATGAGGAAATGTGAGAAGCACATTTCTCACTGGAAGTGGGATAAATTCCCTCCCTCTCATCAGGACAGCAGCACATGGATAGATGGCTGTCATGGGCTACCCACGGCTTGTTAAATTCACACCCCTGTTTACTTCATGGTTACTTAGTCACATGGCCAGTCATTGGTCATTGCTTATAAATGATGGATGAAAGGCATCTACATAAGCTTCATGAAAAAATTCAAGGCGGAAGTCTGGAGCACCCTGTGCCATGGCAGCACAGCACTCAGAAGTGAGTGTAAAGACAAGTGGCAAGCACCAGTTTGCCCCAGACAATGAGGTACATGTATGGACTCTTCTTTTGGGGAGTTGCAACAAGTGTTTGTAACTTGTTAAGAGGTGGTTTGCCCCTCACCATGGATTAGCCTGCGTGGAATGTGTGGCTTCTTCTAGGAATACAGGAAGGACCTGGACTTAAGAGGAAAAAAGGAGCACAGATCCTATTTGTAAATCAGCGGACACTCAGATTAATCCCCTTTGAGATGACAAGTTTCTTCATTATGTTAGTTCTCCTAATGTTAACATGATGTAGTTCACATAAGCCACCTGCCCTCCACAGGAGCAGGAACAAGTCTCTGGTTTACTGAATTCAGTTCCCTGGTATTCTGGAGAGGCTTTTCATACAAGTCCTCTTCAGAAATGTACTAAACTATCTATGCTATCTAACCCTAGGCTTTTTGCCCTTGCAGCTTCTGCATGAAAACATTTCTAGAACTTTTCTACTGTAATGGCTCCTTTTTTTCTGGTTTCCAGCCAATAGAACTTGTTTATATACTTCTCTTCCAGGAATGCATTTTCCCATGTCCTGCCAAGGGGAAGTTCTCTTGGTCCCATAATCCTTTCTGGATGTGAAAAATTATGGTATCCACCATCTAAACAAGATTTAGATAGAATTTCTAAGGGCAGCCCAAGTTCCAGGATTCTTGGTGATTTATCAGTTGGCTAATTTTTCTATTGATATGGTGGTCTTGTTTTTACAGCAAACATATACATTAGCTGTGTGTTCTCATGTTTGCTAGGATCTGAGTGTGTTGAGTAAGGTAATGTTCAATTTTCATTTCCTTAAACCAAAAGACATAGTATGGCACTAGATGAGAACTTAATTCTATTTGCATCTCTTTAGGACAGAACTCTCCCTGTTCCTTCCAGCTAAACCTCCCAAACCCTCATGTACTGTGGACAAATGAAGTGACCATGTAATACAGAGAGTGTTTCAAAAGTACTTCCCGTTTAACATTTCATAGACTGTTTCTTGCTAGGTATCTGAGATACTGCACACTTGAGTGAAAAAGAGGGTACTTTTTGCCTGTCCATGACTACTACTTATGTGTAAACAAAGCTAGGTTTGAATTTCAAAGAATTTATGAAGCAAAGAAAATGACTTTTCTGCATCAAGCTCATATTAGGTATGGCTCTGTTTTTAAATTCTCCAGTAAGAGATCAGATAAAAATTTCTCTTAGTATCACAGCGCTCTACAGAAATAGTAAAGAAACACTTCTAATAGAAGCTGGAAAACACTGAACAGTGCCATTGAGTTTTCCCCACATATTTTTCTCATTCTTTAAAGAAATGCTAATCATGTTAATTTCAACATTTTAAAACTAGACAATTTCAGCCACAAATATTTTTTTTGTTACCATTTCAAAATGGAAGAAACTGGAAAGACTTTATTAAATCTAGGCTATATTTTTTATATGAAAATTGGGAATTCAGAAAATAATTCTCTGCCAAATGACAGATTAGTTATTCTATGGGATTAAAAGGGGTAATTAAATTTAAATTTTAGTCTTCCACCTACCCCCTACACTCACCCCAGCCCTAATTAGAGAGCCTGGCCTTAGTAATTCAATAGCTTTATACATTAAGTCATCAGAAGAGTTTATAAATTGGCCCAAGTTGTTCAGTAACTAGTGGGATTATGTTAATTTTGAGTCACTGTGAAGACTGTTTCCAACCTATAAGATGATTTCATCAGTATTCTGCTTTAACAACTACTTAATAAATCCCCATGACTTCAAAGATTATTTTATTCTAATTTCAGGCTAAACATATTCCCCCAGAATAGCAGGTCCCACTGGTCTCTTGCATGCTTGCTTGATTAATATTTCATTGCAACATCTGCACACAACCAGTCACAAGCAGATGAATGAAATTAACCTAACATGAAGATTCCACTGACCGCAGAAAGCATCATTTACAAGTCTCAAAGAAAAATGCATGTGTAGTACTTACGAAATCAGAAGCTCTGCTGCTGACCTTCAGCTGACTGTGCTCTTCTCCAAACTGTTACTTATACTGCTGCATCATCTTCTGATTAATTTACACTGTTAAACATTAAACAGCCTGATAAAAATTAGAACCAAAAAAAAAAAAAAAGGAGGAAACAGAGCAAATATTGATTTCTGAGCATCATTTCTGAAATTCAGCCAATATAACTGTCAATTTTCAGTCATTTAAATAGTAGCTGTGACTTTCTGTCTGTTGCCAATGACCATGTAAAGGAGCTCAATGCAAAACCTTGTGTAATTAGGACCCTACTCTAAATCAGGAGATTGTGCCTGGAACCATTGGAAACAGACGTTCACTCTTGGTGTCAGAAGTCAGACTTTCTGTGCTGTTTTGAAACACACATGGAGCTGACAACCACACACCAGGGCAGCTAAGCGCTCTGACAAAGTCTGACCAGAGCCTGACCCTCAGCTTGAATATGGACTCTCAACTAATTTGTCTGCACCTTCTCAATCAGACTGTAATTTCATGCCATTGAAAGGATATGTAATGGACATGTTTCTCTGATAGGTTTCCTACTCTGACTGATGTGGCCCCTTCATGTATCTCAGTTCTGTGTGCAGCTGAGTTGCTGCTTTGGGCTGTTGGTAGGAACACAAGTAGCAAACTGTTTTCTCTACCTCCACATGCACATACCGCCTACGTACATGCACTTCTTCTCTTTTTCTCTGTTTCATACATATTTAAACTGTTGGAATGAAAAAACTACTACCCATTTCTATTTACTTTTTCTAATAGAAATAAAATGCTGGTGGATCAAGCTGACTAAATTTTTCCAGTTAACAGCAAAAACCATGATTGAGTGATGACATGAAATACATTTCCTCATATGTGACGACTCTTCTTCCTTTGTACTTGTTTACTCACATGTGTAATTTTGTCATTGCAAACAGATAAACATGGAGACAAAGCATAGATAAACCTTGTCTTGACACTCCCCTTCTTTGTTTTCCTCTGGGTTCTTTCCCCTTTCCTTTTTACTTGTTCCTTCTAATTCTGGCTATGAAAGGTCACAAACACAGAGATTATTTTACTCATCAAAGTCTAGGTGAATGACAGGTCATGGTGGTCAAGGACAAGCTGTGTTACCAAATGGTTATAAGCCTCTTGTTTTCTTTTCCACTTGTGAGGCCCTTTAATTACTGTTTTGTTTTTAATAATGTTAAGCTACATTTTAACAAGGCATTTCCCTAGTATTTCACTATAGAAGCAGCAATAAGGTGCTACGCCAGCTTTTGAACTGAAACAGTGAGCAGATGCACGCATGCCATGCGTACCACACATTGCCACAAGCCACTGACAGTCCCACCTCTCTACTGACCACAATTAAAACTCTAAAACTATGTTACCAAACCACATAAACTCGATTCATACTGATCATTCATGTACTGAACTAGATCTTGCTTCTCTACTACTAATTTTTAATAGAAGTCCAGAATACTGAAATAAGAAAACATGGGTCTATGTTACCCAAGTTTATGTTACTGCTGTGTGCTTCATGTAGGTCAGTATCTATACCGCATCCCAATTCACATTTTTACTTATTGAGAATAGAACTGTTTAATATTTCACACATTTACCAACAACTTACAAACTGCTTCCTGCTACTTTGTTTTGTTTTAGATAAATTATTCTAAAACATGTTTAAAAAGATCTCAATTAACCAGGGGCTGATATATTCAATGACAACAGGACAATTAAACTTGTCCAGTGTTTTTGTTGTGCTTCCACACCTTAGGTAAGGAATTCTAGTGTTCATGTCAATTTAACAACAATAACAGCTGTTCTGGGATTATGGCTCACAAACATACTGGTTACTTCAAATAAAAAAGTCTTTATCCCTATAGATCTATTATATCACAAGTAACACAAACATTTGTAAGTATTAAGGACATAGACCACAAATATATTGGCATAGCAACAAAATGAAGGAGACAGAGTGTGGAATTAAGAAGGAAATGGATATTGCCTTCCCCTCCTTTCATCACATGGGGGGAAAGCTCTGCTCACAGAACTGGTTTTCATCTGAATTAGCATCAGTAGTATGAACTAGGTAGGGATCAAGAACTGAAATAAATTAAAAATAAAATCTACTACACCAACGGCAATGACCAATAGTAAACACTCATCACCATTTTTTGGTTGGAAAACCAATGCCAGTTACAAATTACCTACTAAAATATAGCAGGTGTATTACTTGTAAGGAGCATAAATAACAGCTAAACCTTCTACTGCTGCTTTAGGATCGTGCAGATTGGCAGGTACGACACAGGACCTACAGCAGACTTGAGCCCTCCTGAAAAAGGGGCAGGACAGTAGGCAGGTTGTTTTAACACTAAAAACTGTTATTTAGGGCCCAGAATGTTTCAAAAGAAGACACATTTTTCATAATTGCTTCATGTAACATCTTACTAGGGAGCTTCTTTTCAGACTTGAGTGTTTCTGTAATACTAATATTAGTGACAAAATAGCTTTTGGAGATTTTTGTATCGGTGATTTCCAATACAGGTCTTGTAAAAGAATAGTACGCCTTCCATTTCCTTTTCCTTCTAACCCCCCCCCCCCCAATAGTTGACAAAATACCCACGTTGCAATCTTTTTGACTACAAAGACCTCCAAGAGTATTTTCCATTGCCCAAATACTGTTAAGGATCCTGGAATGTTCAGGATCTGGAATTGCCTGATGAGAGAACCACAAAATTTAGGATAGACTGTTAGCTCCATTGAGTTTCTCAGCTTTGACTTTGGAAACATCACTAACACTGTCTGACAGGCTTCAGTTTTTTTGTCTGTAAGACACATCAAACTTCCTCATTGAGATAAGATGATGTGAAAATAAAATTCACTTTCAATGGCCTTAGCATCATGTGAGTTCTTTATTGAGTTTAATGAAGACAAGATTATTTTTTATTTATTTGATACCATAGCAACTCCCTCAGTAGCAGTAATGCACAATTTGAAAATCTGTGGTCTGCATGATGTAGCTTTATACCAATTCAAAGTGAAATTGGAAATGTTCCTCAGATGCAAGCTTCCATGAAAAGTCCTCTGGACTTTGCAGAAAGTGTCTTCTTTCCTGATGTGCTTAGCTCCTATATCCAAGAGGTGTTAGCTATGTAGGCACATTACCTCACGGGGAGAGGTGATTCAGCAGACATATATTCCAAGTATCAATAATCTGCATGCTCCACATGACACTGCCTAAGCCAACCCTTTTACCAGAATATTTTGCTTTCATGAGTAGAAAATGCAAACATCTGTTCCAGTACTTACAATACAAGAATTTTGAATAGGAAAATAGAGGAGTGTAAGATCATTGTGCTCATTAAAAATTGTTCTTCACCCACCAGTTTCACCAGCAGTGATCGTTTCACCTGACCCTTTTCATCTACTGCCAGTCCAGTATTGTGCTTTTGAAATCACACTATTTACCAAAAGTAAGGCATCTGAATCCTGCTCTGACTGCTTAAACAAAGAAAGAAAAGATGATCATCCTCAGTGGATAGCTATAAGCAGAGAGTTTATACAAAGGGGAAGGGAAACAGAAACTCCCAAGTCCCAGCCCAATGCTGTGTAACTGCTGGCCCATCCTTCTTTCTTAATGATGTTCTTGTGTTAAAGAAAGAAAGAAATAAATTAATCAATTAATTATGGGTTTCCTGCAGCAATATAGTACTTAAAATTGTGATAAATGTGTGTCTATACAACATGAAAATATAGTTAATAAGAACCATCCCAATGAGTAATTCACGACTTAAGCAACTAACATTATTTTGAAAGCCTTCATTAAAAAGTTCTTCACCTTCCCATTTGGTCCACTGACCCTGCTATCTGGGACCATCTCATGTGAATTGCTTCCTTTACCTCCTCTGTTCTGAGTGATACCAAATAGAGTTCCTACCTTTAATCACACATCTGATCCAGTAAGGCTGATCAAAGTGGATTGAAGTAAACAGTAATGACATTATTTTGTGACTCAGCAGCTCAGCTGCCCAAGCACACAATGTAGATTTTGGCTAATGCTCAAAGAAAGGACCCAGAAAGTGGTCTTGCAAGCCACAAGGGTAATTTACCTTATTACTCCTTGCCAGACTCTCTACTTATGCAGAAGAGCTCTGTTGAAAATGAGGGTACAAACACAAGGGTCCACCAGGGAACAAACACAGAAGTGAGGCAAGTCTCAATTTTATTTTGAACGGATATAGTGTAGATTAAGCTTTGCTCTCACCACAACTTTTAATTATGCTGGGAGGAGACTTAGGCCAACACTGCATTTCTTTCAAAAGTCCTATCCTAGATCAATATGCAGGCAAGTAAAAAAGCCATTTTCCTATGTAATCAGCCATTACACAAGCATCTCAAATTTCTTAGATTTAACAGAAAACTTTAGGAATTGCTACTATTTCAGTACAGATCAAAACTTCCTTAATCCAAATTAGGAAATACTCCATCTAGTACCTCCTACATAGTGATAACTGCTCTGACATCCTTTTCCTGCCTTTTTTCACATCACCCACAGTCATATGCAGACCACTCTCATATCCTTGCTACACCATGCCTCTACCTCCTACTCCCTCCATCAGCTTGGAGAGCAATGGCAAATGTAGCCTGTTGAAGAATCATGGAGGAAGGCATTCCTAAAGGAGTCAGAGCAATATGCTTCATCAAAAGTCAACTTCTGGGGACCAGGGAAAGCCCAGGCTGATTTTCATAGAATACCCAGGTGTCTTCTTCCATAGAGCATCAAAGCTTTATGGCACTCCTAGGGCTGGGGTCAGCTGTAGAGAGCAAAAAGGTAAATCAGGTCATAGGAACTTCTAGGTGGCAATGTCCTGATCTCAGGTTCATTGATCAGCCAGTGAGAGTTGCTTTTTTTTTTCTTTGATGATGCAATGTTTTTAAATTAATGCCTTTGGTAGAACTTAGGTGGGTGGGGATTAAGGAAACCAGTTTGAACTGGTCTCCAGCCTTTGTGGATGCTCCAGCTCTCATACTAATGATGATTGAATTAATCTCTTAACAAACACGTTTGTTTTTCTAATTCGCCTCCACACTCATAATTACTGTAACTCCAAACCCAACACCCAAATATTACAGCACAGATGACATTTAGCATCCCATGTTCTTTGGAAATCTGGACTGTTGAGATCCCTCCTAAGGTAAACTGTGAAGCACGATGACTCTCACCAGAAAGAGAATCCTGAAAGGCAGGAATGAATCTAAGAAGGATCAGCCTCCAAAGGAGTCATTTCTTTACCAGCACATTCTAACTACATTTCCCTTCATAGTTTACTGTAAACCCAGTTCTTTCTGCTACTGCTCCATGAGCACTCAGTGTAGAGCCAAAGCTATGAGGTCCATGAGTCCTTTGGGCTGGGGGACCCTTCTTCATCTTTGATGTTAGCAGGCTTATAGCTGAACTACAGCTTCAGCATTGCATTACTTACAAACTACTTCACAAATGTTCCCTTCAGTTTTTTCCTGCATCTGAAGAACTTTCATAGATTGTGCAAATATCCAGATCCTTCCTGTCGCCCTCATTGTCCCCCTTAAAAATCCTTTCTCAGAAAAATATTCTTGGAAGTGTTCTGAGGGAGCAATTTCCATGTAAGAAAGTAGATTAGAGAAATAAAAGTATTTTCAGGAATATGTTGGCTTTGTCATTTTTAAACATAAATAGTGCAAACATTCCACATTAACTTTTATTTTAGAAGATGCTATCAAATGATAAACTTTTCTACCACTTGCCAATAAAATAAAAGAGAATTTCAAAAACATTTTCCAGAAAATTGTCAAGATTTTAAATTTTTCTCAGAACTTCAGAAAATTCAATGTCTTGAAATTTCTCTTGGAAGGTGAATATCGTCTATTGGATGCGAAGATAATACCAATATGGGACTATGGACATTATCTAAAGGCTATTGTAAGAAAAGACTAACAGGACAGAAAATAATTTTTACAATAACGTTTAGATCAAGCATTTATTTCTTGAATTCATGATAGAAAAAATTTCTACACTAGTTATAGGGGACCTGAACATTGAGGAAGTCATTATTTTGCTACTTGAATTTTTATATTAAGTTGCCTTTTTCCATGGACTAAACCCAGATTTGTCATATACTGTAAGGTGATAAATGTAGAGGAAGATAGTTTGGAACATTTAAAAAGAGTAATTTTAAAAAACAAAGTTTGGTATGAATCTCATGGGAAAAACTCGCAAGTAATGAAATATAGCCACTGAAAACCAAAATATATTCAATAGAGAAATGAAAGAAAAAAAGCCAGAAACATTAAATAAGAGCTATGCTAGATCTGGTTAGAGTCTTCGTGAAGGTTTACTGGTAAGTAGCTAGGCATTCATGTGATTGTAAAAACATGATCAATGACTGTAAAAAGACCAAAACTGCAAATAAAATATACAAATGTAAATTCACCTACTTTAATCATTCAAACCATGATTAAAGACCCTTGTAAACCAATCAAAACTACGTACTTCTTTTTTTATAATGAATGCTCCTGAACTACTGAGTCATGTAGGTCAACTGATTTTTTAGACACTTTCCACTGAACCACTGAGCTGATAGAAGTGTTGCTGTTAACTGAGGAAATAAAAATGCTTTTAACTGCTAGTCCCATACTGCTGTTTTAGACACCCTCAGGCGTAGAAAAAGGATATAAAACACAGGGTTTGGCTCAGAGTTGGGCCCATAGATTCACAGTAAATGCAGAGAAAATGTTACCCTATAAACCATACAAAACAGACATCCTTGGCTCAAACTGAAGATTCATCTACTTCAGTATCCAGAGCTGCATATAGTGTACACAGTGTGGGCATACCATAGCACAGTGAAAGGAAACACTGATATTTCCTTTCTCTCTCTTCCTCTCTTCATATCTTGCACTGCTTGGTTTCCGTTTTTAGCAGCACTGAGCATAGAGATTACATATTCAGTGGCCTAACCAGCATCATTGCAAAATCTCTATTCTGAGTAGCAATGCCTAACTTAAGACACCACAACACCGTATGAAAGCTGGGGCTTCTTTCATCCTATTATTTCCTTTGTATTTGTTGGCAGTGATTGTCTGTTGCCATTTTATCAGTCACTGAGCACCATGTAATCCTTACCAGTGAACAAGATGGAACCACCAGAAAAATGTGTCACCTTGCAGTTCATTAAAGTCCCACTGAATCTCTTTCTGTGAATAACACATACATGAACTTGCTGCTCATAAAAGGTCTTCTCTCCACACCCATTTAGGGGTTTTTGAGATCCTTCATTGAGGAATTTTATCTGTTTTATGAACTATGTGGCATATATCAGTCAAACCATGACAGCCATCACACATAATAACTCTTTAAAGGAATCATTTGGTAAAGGATTCTGGCTACAGCTCTAAAAAAATAAATAAATAAAAAATGCCTCTATAATTTAACAACAAAAGGAGGGCTAAGGAAACATAGTGACAAAGGATGAGGAAAAGAATGCGGTACTTAGTTGTTTCTTTGCCGCAGACTTTAATAGTAAGACCAGTTGCACTCGAGATACCCAGACCCCTGAGCTGGAAGATGGTGATGGGGAGCAGGATGGAGCCCCCATAATGCAATGGAAATGGTCAGCGCCCTGCTACACCACTTTGATACACACAACCCTGTGGGGCACAATTGGGTCCACCCAAGGGTCGAAGAGAACTGGCAAAAGTGCTCACCAGCCACTTT